>ML276663.1:0-66229 GCA_005239495.1 Nicotiana undulata
AGACTTGTATTTAGTATTCTAGTAGCTAGTCCGTGAGATTGTGACACCCCGATTTTGGGAATTACGTTATTTCATGATTGTTATGTTTCTATTTTCCGCATTTAAAGTTTCGTTATCTTTATTAGCAATGCTTGAAGGATTCTGTTGGGGAGGTGAAAGAAGGAAAAACATGTTAGCGATTTTCGGTTAAATGGTTGAAGTTGGCAAGTTAGCATTTTATTCCGCANCATTGGGGGGAGGAAGGCTAAGAAAGATATTGTCAGTTTTTGTTAATGTCAAAATAATAAAAATTATAACGCATTCCTTTGAATATCTATTTACAATATTTTTGTGTTTAAATTTGAATTACAAAATTTAAGTCACAATTATATAATATAATTTACAAGAAATTGCCTTAGATAAAAAAATTTATAAAAAAAAATAGTTCGGGCCTACTTAGGCCCAACCCACTTTGCCCGGCACCGTTTGGGTATGGACCCGTCCCGGGCCGGTTACTACACAAAGGCCCGCGATGCCCAGACCGTTTGGGCCCGGGATCACTTAGGACCGGTCCACATAAGCCCGACCCACTTAAGCCCGGCATGCTAGGCCCGTTTAGGCCCGGGCCCATCCCAGAAAATAGCCTTACGTGTCCCTAAGAGGTATCACTGTTAATAGACTTTAGAATTGTCAATTGGTTGTCATGTATAGTTCCTCCATCTAATCCTGGTACGAGTTCATGTGTGGCCCCGGGTTGTGCAATTGATACACTCTCATGTTTGAGGTGTGCTTGGATTTGCGTCTACTGTTTGTGTGAAAAGTGAGCTTGCTGAAGGCCCATGTGTTACTAGGTTATTTCTCTTTTGGGCCTGCTCTGTTTATTAGGTCTGTAGTCTTTCAGTATTAATATTTGCACTTGTATTCATTATTTTGGGCCTGTAATAATTTACAAAACGAAACATATGGGGAAATTAGTAAAATGGGATAGGGTACTCTAATTCTCACATGAATGGGTAGAATATATGCATGTAGTATCTATGTAGTATATTTGCTATTTGCCTTACATGCTTTTAGTTTCATGTGTAGACAACATGCCTATAGAAGTTGCACGCACACACTTCACTTAACTTGTCAAAACATGTTAGTTCAAGTGTTCGCTATACTAGTTTCCATGTCTACTACTGTGCACACTTAGACAACATGCCTATGGGATGTAATAGCACATGCCTTACTAATCTAGATACCATGTTTATAGGATCTCAAATAACCAATTGGTCAAATTGCTTCTATTATGTTAGTACATTGCCTCACCTAGATAGCATGTCTATAGGAATAAAGTGTTATAAAATCAACTTAATTGTCAATTATTAGAAATCCTGCTTATAGGATGTTGTTTCGCACATAAGCCTATCTGTGAGGTCAACGTTGTTAATGCTAGACCTTCAAAGCTGTCTCACTGCCTAATCATGCAATTATTAGGAATCACGCTTATATGACTTGCAATGCTTTAACCTTCCTATGCGCTGTTTATATAATACTGGAAATTACAATCACATAGAAATCCTGCATATAGGACTTAACGATTAACATCATGTACTTCCCAATCTAAGAGATCTGTGACTGATCGCGTGCTTTTATGCTTATGTGTAGAGCCTAACTTGAGCCTTTCATTGCTATTATGCGCAGTCCAATATGTTTTGAATGTCGCATAGTTTTTATCATTTTGAGCATCCTAAGTAAGTCTAGAACCACCTAAATAGAGGTCCAAAGCCTCCTGAACCATAAGCAGGGGACGAGTAGAGCACATATAGGATACGATCTAGAATTTAATTGGAACGCTTTTAGGTAAACAACTTCAACATAGTAATCCGGTAATAGGAGATGATAGTCTGTGCCCGCTGAATAATATGAGCAACTCCTACCTAAGGGAAGTTGCAAAGTATTATTTATGTTGCCCATGGTGATCCTTTAGGCTAAAAAACTTAGGACCCCCATTCATATATTTGATATCCACACATAGTCGTTTAATATAGACCAATATAGTTGTATCTTTGTAAGATTTGTACCTATTCTCATATGTTTTAATAAGACTTGCTAATTTCTAACCTCTCTTTGTTTATTTGATCACTTAGCCTAATCCACATAGTTTAAAGTTCGGCTGGGACCCACAGTTGTGGACCTCGGAGAGTGCCTAACACCTTCTCTCCAAGTTAATTTGAGCCCTTACCCGATCTTTGGTAGTGTTGACTAATCAAACAGAGTTATTTGCAAATAAGTGACCTAACGCACTTTTACAATCGTTAGGTGGTGACTCTTCTCTTTTAATCCTCCTTTCAAAAGAGTTGTCACACGTCGAAACCCACTTTCGCGAGGAAACAGGGTGCGACACCACATAGAAGATAAAGGAGGAGGAGCGTTGTTATCTAGGTCTCCACCGGATGTAATTTGCTATCCCGGTCGATGAACTTTCTAACTGTCTGAAGCCTTTGGCTTCATAAACATATAAGGAAAAGATATTGTCTCTCTCGGTAGAGTGTTTTTTGAACAACGCCACAACGGTACATTCTTCATTTCTTTTCTCATTTCTCTTGTCTTTGATCGAACAAATATCCTGAGTTTGCTTTTCATGTTTTGCAAGCCAATTTCCTTGCTCCTGAGGGCCTCTAGAGGTTGATTTGGGAAAAAGAAGAGCTTACCTCCGAACAGGATCAACGTTTGGCCGAGCGGGATCAAACTGTTGCTCTCCTCTCTAAATTGGAAGCCAAAGTTGTTGAGGCTGTTGTGTTGGAGACTCGTTTGCAGCAAAGCGAGAAAGAAGTGGAAACCCTTTAGCCAGGATATTGCCCCGATGAGGATTCAATTTGAAGAGGCCAAGGCCAAATGGGTTGAAGTCCATAGTGCCGCTCTTGCTGCATCCGATCGTGAGGATGCCTCTATTGAGAGATTGACCAATTTAAAGGCAGTCCTGAACTCCAAAACTGAAGAGCTTGCTGCTGTAGTGGTGAAATATGCCCAATTGGAGGAGAAGTATAAGAAGACCATTGAGCATAATAGTTCAGATCTACTGTCCGCGAACTTGACGTTAGCCTCAAGTCCATCAGATCCGCTTGGGAAAACCATTCTGTCGAGGTTAACCAACTTAAAGAAGTACTTAAGCGCCGAGCGGCTTCCCTCGTTGTTGAGAAAACTTATGTTATGTACAACATGAGGAGAAAAACCTTGGATGAGGCTAAAGGGGTATCATTGACTTTGATGCCGAAATCGCTATAGCCCGTGAGCTAGAGTCAGCTGCTAAAAGGTGTCTCCCGACAAGGCATGTTGCTTCCGGTTCTTCTAGTTCTGGTTACGAAACTTTATGAACTAAAGAGGAACCATAAGGCAAAGATGTTGAAGTCCAAACTGATGTGGGCCAAGATGTTGAGCCATCAGAGGATCTACCCACTTCCCCAGGGGGCGCAGACACTTCTCTTCCTCCGGGTTCCAGAGATGCAACAATTTAGCTTTTCCTTTCTTTTCCCAGCTTTTGTATCTGTGCCGTTTCTACACTCTTATTATCAATAAGAACATCTTTTTCTCAAGTACTACATGAGTCTTTTTTTGTTTGAATATTTATGCAAGTCTTAATCTTTGCGTTCTTTTTTACTTAAATGTTTTGCGCAAGTTTTATAGTTTGCATCTGATTATGTAAGGCCTTGGGTGTATTTTCCCCCAAAAGTATTTGGATTTCCGGCACAAGTTCTTCCAAAATTAACCCTTTATCGTGAGGGTTTTTATAAGGGAGGGCCCTCTTATGTTTACAGTGCTCTTGAAGAGGACGTCTTTTGTTCATTACGACACTAACATTTGAAGTACTTGTTTAACTTTTAAATGATAAAATCAATTCACCGTTCAGAAAAAAAACAAGATAGAAATAAAAGGACTTTAATTTATTCCTTGTATTTTCAAAAAGTACATAAGCATTCGTTATGCTAAAAGGAAATTGCCATTTGTTGTGGCTAGCTAACTTATACAGCATATTTCTATGGGGCTGGCTATGCAGTCCCCGGTCACGATGGCAGAAATATGTTTCCAGTTTTTCGTATTCGGGTCAATGTGACAGTTATTGTTGTCGTATCCTCATATCATTCCCCCTAGTGTTCGAATGCGGAAAATGCAAATTGGAACATTGGAAGTTTTGCACCTTTGAGGTCTCCGCTAATGAATTGTTAGATAATCTTGAGTTAGGTAACGAAATTCGCTTCCCCGTAGGAATTTATGCTATTGAACCAAAGACTATCTAACAATCCTAAAGTGGTTTGAACTTGTGAACGGTCGGGTAACCTTTTCTTGATAGAAAACACTATTTCTCAGTGGAAATTTTGCTATCGAGCCAAAGATTATCTAACCGCTCTGTAGTGGATATTCACTTGTGTGCCTTGCTATTAAAGGTCTTATTGATGCTATTGAAACCTTCTTCGCAGTATGCTTTTCGTTGCTGCCTTGTTAAAAACCTTGACATAAAAACCAATTGGGACAAAAAATGGACAAAGGGGAAAAAATGCAGCACATACTTTCAGTACATGTGATGTTTGTCAGCAATAATATCTCTTGAGGTTACACATTCCAGTTGCTAGGAAACTTTTCTCTATCCTGGTTCTCCAACTCATATGAACCTTTCCCGGTGACAGCTGAAATCTGGTAGGGGCCTTCCCAGGTTGGACCTAACTTCCCTGCGTTGAGTTCCCGGGTGTTTTGAGTTACTTTCCTTAGAACCAAGTCTCTGACTTTGAAATAACAGAGGTTGGCTCTTCGATTATAATATCTTTCCATTCTCTACTTTTGGGATTCATTCTTATAGGTTCAAAGTTAATGTTCTCATCGAGTAGCTCCAAGTTGACTAACATCGCCTTCGTTATTTGTCTCTTCACTTGTCTGGAAATATCTCAAGGTAGGCTCTCCAACTTCCAACGGGATTAAAGCTTCTTCTCCACGGAGAAAGGAGTTTCTCCTAGACCCTTCACGTTGGAAGCTCTGTCCGTAAATAAGGTATAAACCCCCGTTGTCGATTCTGACACCATCATTGCTTCTTTGGTTGCTAGAGCCAACAATCCTAGACTGAAATCACCACAAAGTCGGCCAAAACTTGTGACTTAATCGTAGTCCTAGGTTTATACTCTATGTCAAATTCACTCATTTTGATGGCCCAATCAGCCAATCTACCCGAGAGTTCGAGTTTCTGAAGGATATTCCGCAAGGGAAAGGTGGTCACCACAGCTATTGGGTGACATTGGAAGTAATGCCTGAACTTCCGAGCGGCGACTACGAGAGATAAGGCCAGCTTCTCCAAGTACGGGTAGCGAGTTTATGCTCTCGTTAAAATTCTACTAACGTAATAAATGGGATATTGCGTACCTTCGTCCTCACAGATTAAAACAGTGCTTACCGCTAACTTCGAGACCTCTAGGTAGATTAACAGTGTTTCACCTTCCTTTGGTTTTGATTGTAACAGATGACTTGACAAGTACCTTTTCAAATCTTTCAAAGTCAGTTGGCATTCCGCGGTCCATTCGAAGTTTTTTTTCTTTTTGAGCCGCGCGAAGAAACAGTGGCATTTCTCTGATGACCAGGAAATAAACTTGCTCAAAGCGGCCAATCTCCCTGTGAGTCCTTGAACTTCTTTACGCTTGATAGCTGGTCCGGTATGTCTTCGATGGTTTTGTGATTATCGGGGTTTACCTCAATCCTTCTTTGTGATACCAGAAATCCTAAGAACTTGTCGGAGCTGACCCCGAACGCGCACTTCTCGGGGTTAAGCTTCAAGTCATGCTTCCTTAGGATGTCAAATGTTTCTTGCAAATGGTTAAGATGATCACCTACGTTCAAAGATTTACCAAGCATTTCGTCTATATAAACTTCCATGGTATTCCTATCTGTTTTCAAACATCTTGTTTATGAGCCATTGATAAGTGGCTCCGACGTTCTTTAGTCCAAAGGGCATAACATTATAGCAATACGTGCCCAAATTCGTTATGAATGACGTCTTTTCCTGATCCTTCGGGTTCATCTTAATTTTGTTGGGAGACTCATTAACTTGTGCCAGGCCGTTGCATCAATCATTTGATTGATGTTTGGTAGTGGGAACGAGTCTTTTGGGAATGCTTTATTCAAGTCCTTATAATCTACGCACATGCAAAATTTGTTGTTCTTCTTAGGAACTACTACTACATTAGCTAGCCAGTCCGGATACTTTACTTCTCGGATCGAACCGATATCAAGCAGGCAAGTTACCTCTTCTTTGACGAATTTATTCCCCTCCTCCGCAATAGGGCGTTTCTTTTACCAAAGGGATGTTGGGATCCAAGCTTAGCTTGTGTACGGCCACTTCCGTTGGGATACCTGTCTTGTCCGCATGCAACTACGCAAACACAATAGGCATTATACTTAAGAAATTCAATAAAGGCAGACCTGAGATCGGGGTACAGTCCTGTCCCCAAGTGGAATTTCCTCTTCAAGAACTTTTCAAATAATGCAACTTGCTCAAACTCTTTCGTTGTGTACTTTGTCGCATCCGTCTCTTCTAGTACCTGGAAGTATATTGGGACCTGATAAGATTTGACGCTTCTCCTCCCTAGTTAACTTCCTTGATTCGAGAGTAAGAGTCGGTCCCTGTAATTTCTATGCCGCATGCTCCTTTCCTTTTCAACTGGAGACCAAAATCACATTCATCTCCCTTGCCGCCGGTTGGTTTCCTTTTATCTATTTAATTCCTTCGGGAGTTGGCAATTTTAGCAAGTGATGATATGTTGATGGTACGGCTCTCATCTCGTGCGACCACGATCTTTCGAGAGTAATGTTATAACCCGTATCACCGTCCACAACTTCGAAAAGAGTCATCTTTATCACCCATTTGACATTTGTGGGCATAATGATATCTCTTCGGGTTGCCACACTTGCTAGGTTGAATCCAGTGAGGCGTTTTGTGGCCGGAATGATGCTTCTTGTAAGTTTGTCTTGCTCCATACCCTCCATTGTATTATATTGTCCAAACTTCCTAGATCTACCGGAACACGTTTGATTTTAAATTCTGGTACTTTTAAAGAAATTACCAATGCATCATTGTGCAATAGCAGCGGTCTGTCTGCGTCCTCCTCAGCAATTTTCCGGGGTCTCTTGCTATGGGTAATTGACAACTTCGTCTTCTTTGCTGCCGAGAAGGTAACCCCGTTGATCTCGTTCCTCCCGAAGATCATGTTATTCGTTTGACACGGGGGGTCTTCTCCTGTTTTTGAGTTCTCCCCGTTATTACGATTGCAACAATAACTGTTCTTGGTCTACTCACTTAAGAGTTCGCTGAGATGGCCATTTTCAGTAGTGTCTCCACATCTTGATGTAGATGTTGGCAGTTCCCAGTCCGGTGGCCATTCATCCCGTGGTACTATGAATTAGAATCCCTCTGGATGGGATCAGACCTCATCGGCTTCGGGAACCGTGCTTCTTTAATGTTCCTTATAGCCGATACCAACTCTACTTCACTGACGTTGAAGTTGTATTCTGATAGTCTGGGGTAGGACGGATCCCGTGTACCTGACGTTTATTTGTCTTGCAATGATCTGTTGTTCCATCCGTGATCAGTTCTTTTGTCGGTTACGGACCTGTCTGTCGATCGAAAACCTCTGTCGCATCCTTCAGCCCATACGTAGGGCAAAAATTGGCCCCTCGAAGACTGTCTATTTGTGTCGAAAATGTCTTTTGATTTTTCTTTATTCTTCTCCCGACTTTTGCCGACGATGGGAAGCCAATCTGATCATCTTCAATCATTATATTAGGCTCGTACCGGTTATGCACATCTGCCCAAGTCGTCGTTTGGAACTCAAGCAAGCTTTCCTTAAATTTCCATGAAGCATCAGAACTTCTCGGATTTAGACCCTCGGTGAATGCTTCAGCTGCCCATTCATAGCAACATCCTCTCTCTTTGGAACCGGGTGACGAATTCTCGCAACATCCTCTCTTTTTGGAACCGGGTGACGACTTCTCGCAACATTTTAGACTCTTCTTGTGCAATTCTAAATATGTCGGCCTTTCGGGCCTGCACTTTTCTAGCCCCGTCATGGGCCTTAATAAAAGAATCCGCGAGCATCTCAAAGGAATCTATGGAATGCTCGGGTAACAGTGAATACCAGGTCAAGGCTCCCCTCGTGAGAGTCTCTCCGAATTTCTTCAGTAAAACATATTCAATCTCGTGGGGAGCTAAATCTTTCCCCTTCACTGCCGGTGTATAGGTGGTAATATGCTCTTGAGGTCCGAAGTCCCATCATATTTCGGCACGTCGGGCATTTTAAATAGCTTTGGGATCAATTGGTGTCGCGCTTGGTTTGTACGACTCCTAGGTATACTTCTTTGAGTCCGGCCCTTTCAGCACCAGCGGTGCACCCGAGATTTATTCCATGCGGGCGTTCACTTCCCTCATAAATCGCAGGAGCTCGCTTTTGAAGGGATCACTCTCGTTGTTGTGAACGAAACCACTCCCCCAGCCCCATCAGAGCCAACCTATCCCCTCGGGTGTTGTTGTCGACCCTCTGCATTGTTTGATTTCCAGGAGCGCCGGGAGGAACTAGACCTCGTCCATTTGCGTTATTGAAAGCACCCTACAACGCCTGCTTTATTTCTGTCATAACCTTATCCTGCCGTGTGACCTCTTGTTTTTCTTGTAGGACCCTTACCGCTTCAACAACAAGCTCCTCTTCAGCATCATCGGGAGTCGCCTCCTGAACATGTCGCAGGTACCGCCTACCGTGGATCGGTTAGCATCATTTCCCTCATTGCGGGTGTCACTAATTGAATCCTCGTGATGAGGCTGGTCTACTTAGGCTTCAAGATTGTGTGTATTGCTAACACCATTATCTGTCATTTTCTATGATTTTTTTGCTTAGGACAAATAATCAAAACACGTTAGCAAAAGAGGCAAGGATCAACTAAATTACACGAGCCCCTTGGTGGGCGCCAAACTATTTACCTGTAAAACGGTACAGTTTAATTTATACGTGGTTTCTAGACAAGTGAATTAATTTGATCATGGAATAATACAAGAATTGGAGAAGTATGCAATACTTAGCCCTGATATTAAAGGTGTCTAACGGGCCGGGATGACCCGTTTACAACCTAGTGCAACCCAGGTCAGCCCGGTCCAGCCCGCTACTGTAGCTTAATATTACGGATTGAGACGGGTTGGACGGCTAACGGGTTTTAAACGTACAGTTTTTTAGCAACGGTGCACCGCACCCGCTACAACCCGTTAAGTCCTTAACGGGTTGCAGCCCGGTTCAGCCCGTTAACGTGTATAATTTTTTTTTTAAATTTCTGACCGTTGCCAATGGCCATATCTGAAAAAGGACCGTTGGTCAACGACCATATCTGCCAAAAACAGCCTAATAATTGTACCCCATTAATAAAATAGCCCCCCCACCCCTAATGATTGATAAAATTACAATTTTAGCCTTTTAAAAACTATAAATAGCCCCCTTTCTTCTTCATTATTCCGCACAATTCATTCTCTTACTACTCTAATTCTCTCTTGCTAATATTCTCAATTACTCATTATTTCAACTTTCAAGTTTCATCAAATATTTAGTTTAGTCATTACAAAATTATTATTATCAAGTATTCTAAATATCTAATTAAATTATTCAAGTGAAGTGTGGTATCAAGTATCAACTATCAAGTATCAAGTTATCAATTGAAGATTGAGTTTCTATATCAAAATTAGTGCGACATTCGGAATTCCGGTACACTCGTTCCATTTCTTTCTCTTATATTGTGTACATTTATTTTATTATTTTAATTTCTTAATTTAAATTACATAATGGATTACTTAGAGCGGCCAAAAAAACTTGCACTAGTAGAGGTGGTAATAAGAAAATTTCCAAAAGAATCAAGAGGCGGTGTTGGTTCTTCTAGTAGCTTTACACATGTTTCTGAAAGTTCACCCGAAAATGTAAATATAGATTATGAGTGACTTCAAGAAAATTATGGTATAGATGATGATTTAGATGATATTCAATCACCCGATAATCTTGAAACACCACCACCTACACCTGGTAATGCTAGTCAAACACAAAATATTAGGGGTGGAACAAGTAAGCTTCCTCTCACTATTAAGAAGAATCGAAGATTAAGAAGTAAGTGTTGGAATGTTTTTGATAGACTAGAAAATGAGAAAAAATTATGTAAAATGTAGAATATGTAAGGAAGTTTATAAACACGAGCCCGGTAAGAATGGGGAAACGGGTCAACTTCGTTGTCACATGGAAGAAGAGCACCCTCTTGATTGGGGAGTAGTCGATGAAGGTGAGCACCCTCTTGATAATTCTTCTAACAACAATGCTGTTATTGCATTACTAAAATTGCATCTACACCCACCACTTCTTGAAATATTTCATGTTAGATGTGCATATCATATTTATAACTTGATTGTGAAGAGTGGCCTTGACTTATTTAGCAATGAAATCACTTTAGTTAGGAGAGCTGTTGGTGTAATTCAAGGAAATAATAGAAGTGCTAGATTAAATGCATTTAAGGAAAAATGTGTACACTATGGACTAAAACCAAGAATCATGCCAGAAGAAATAGTTACTAGGTGGAATTATATTTATTTATTCCTAAGATGTTGTTCTAAATATAGAATGCCTATGACTGAAGTTGCTAATTATGCTAGATAAGTTTAAAAAATATTTCTTCCCAATTCCCCCTATTTACCTTATTGGTGCTATTTTAAACCCTACTATCAAAATGATAAAGTGTCGCCAATTAATCAGTGCTTTATATACTTATATGGATATTGGAGCAACTGAAACTCCTGATAGTGACACTTGTATTTCTGATCTACACAAACATTTACAAACTTTGTATAATTATTATGCTAACATTGTTGATGCTTCTTCGGTTGTAGATGCAAATATTCCTTCAAGTAATACTTCAACATCTGGAACAACTTTTGAAGATGATGATGGTGTTCAAGATTATTTACTTTGGTCTACACTAGGAGAGCATCAACAAACCAGTAGCCGAAATATTGATGAACTCCAATTCTACTTGCAAAAGTCACTGGAGCCCCTCACAAAGGATTTTCTACCTCTGGGTTGGTGGAAGAGCAACTCAAATCAATTTCCTGTTCTTTCGGTCATGGCTCGAGACGTTCTAAATGTGCCTATTTCAACTGTCGCATCAGAGAGCGCATTTAGCCAAGCAAGACAACAGCTAGGAGATACCCGTCATTCACTGGGCAGCAACGCTTTGGAAGTTCTAGTGTGCTTCAGAGATTGGATAAGATCAGAACGGAGAAATTAAGGGCGTGACGAGGTAGATGATGCGGAGGACCAAGAAATTGGAGATATATTGGTTTATGGTACCGATTATTCAACCAATGTCGGAAACCAAGAACCCCATGTTGACATGGAAGAGCTTACAAAAATGATGCAAAACATGTGATGTACTATTTCTTTTTATTTTATTTTATAATTGTTGTAAACTTTTAATTTGCAAGTTCAAAAATTAAAAAAAATCAAAAAAGAACTTGCAAATTAATTTGAAGTAATATATATTATTCAATAAAAATATCAAAGTTACTTACATATTGCGAATTTTTGATATTGCCCATTAGTCTTATTAAATAGTTTTTAGTAGCCACTTACTTTCAATTTTCAAATTTAGAATTTTAAAATTCAAATTTAAATCTTTAAACTTTTTAAACTTTAAAGTTTACACTTCAAAGTTTAATTCTAAGCTATAATTCTAACCCTTAAAAGTTTGCAAACACTTAACTATCAATAACATTGAAAAAGAAAAATATAATTTAATTTTAAAAAAAATTAATAAAAGCCCGACCCGCCCGAGCCCGAACGCGTACGGGCCCTATAGAGCCCGAAAATTTCCAGCCCGTTAACAACCCGCCCGTTAATCGAACAAGCTGACTTTTTTTTGTCCAGCCCGTCCCAACCCGCTCGTTAAACACCTTTACCTGATATGAAAATGAAATAGCAAGAAAAAGTAATTCCGGGAGCAAGGCTTCTGGGCATAACAGTAATGAAATAAAAAAGTAAGAAGGTAAATTGTATAAAGCTTTGAATAGATTATAACGTCAGTTTGCCAGAAAATTCGTGTCTTTAACAATGATAGCAAAACTCACTATTTATAGCTGCTTCTAGGGAACAAGGTCTTAGGATCATGTCCTTCTTTAACACCAATTATAAGGGCCATTAAAGAATGTGCAACAAGGAGCATAAATGGCAAATTCTTTGTAACAAGCAGTGTACTGAATACGGTAGAATATTCTTCATCAATTGCTACCGGGTGGCAGGTATTTATTGTATTTTTATGAGTGTCATTCTTTCCGGTAACAAATGAAATAATTATCTTCAATTTTAACTATCATTTACCTTCGACTCCACGTGTCACTCTCTTATGCAATTACCTAGCATAACATATTTTTACTCTATACAGTCTCATGTAGATCGAATAGATCATCCTTTCTACATAGGTAAATTTTTGCCACCTAGGTAAGAGGATGGTAAGTTTCAAATTGTGTCTTGGTAGGACATATATTTTTATTAATATAAAATTTATAAATGAAGTACTTAATAGTGGGATCACCATTATCCTTTTTGCGGTGATGAGTTTTATTTTTGTTCCGAAGAAAAGAAATTTATTTATTTATTGGAGTCCCAAAAGAGTGTGGAAACAAATTGCCACCAATTTTTAGTGTACGTGTGACGGGAAAAAGTTGAACTGACTTATTAGTATTCATACTTCTAATATTTATCAAACTGAAGAACAAATTTTATACATCATTTGTTGTATAATTTTTGGTACTTTTCATTTATCCGTAGTTAATTCTAATGTAGGATTACCGATCTACAACTTCTATGACACAAGAGTGAAGTTCTACAAAAAAAACTAACGTAATTGGTGGGCAAGAAACTTGCTTGTACTCCGGGGTCGTTTGATAAGACGTATAAGAATAATGCTGAATATAGTATATTAGTAATGTTGAAAATAGTTATGCTAGGATTATTTCATATTGACCGTTTGACTTGAAGAATTAACAGTTTTGTCTTTATAAATGCTTATTCATGTATTAAAAAATTATAAAAATTGCTAATGATATAATTTGCTAAACATAAAAATAGTAATGAGTATGGTATATTAATTATACAGAGGTTTAAAAAAACGTACCAAATGAGAGAGTAATAATATCAAAGCTAATATATATATATAATCCCTAATATATCCTACCAAATGACCTCTTACTAAATGCGAAAATTGGTTATAGCAGACAGGTTTAGAGTAAAATCCTAATACAATGGAAAATAATGTCATTTAAGACATTAGCTTACCTCTTAGAAATTATTTGGTAAAATAACTAGAGTGAAGAATAAGTAAAAAGGAAATGAGGTGGCTGAGAACAATAAATGTAAGGAGGTAGCAGTGGTTAATTGGTAAACAAAAAACAAAAATTGATGAGGGGAGGGGTCGAAATTTAATGAACATGTGATGTTAGTTGCATTGCATCTGGAGTTCTGACCGGAAAGGAACAACTGTCAATTTCAATGTACTTTCAGAACTCCCTAAAAAAACTTAGTTTAGGACAAGACAGATAAAATTTATAATAATAAATGCATAAAATCAGATCAATAAATGTATAATACCATAATAAGTATTTGCACACATAACCTTTTCACAACATAATTTTTATACTTCCTCTTATTAAAATAGAAAATAGAAAATAGAAAATTCATAAGCAAAGTTTTAAGGGTGAACATGGAAATCGTTGGGACGAAGTAGCCTTTAAAAGTGATTCTTAATAGATCATAAAGGGCTACAGTTCCGGTTGGTATTTGTCTAGTTGACACATTACGTGAGGAGTCGTACTGTCACGTTGAATATCCGTTAGGGTGATGAACGATTTTGTATACTTTACTAACGATAGGCGTATATTTGAACCCAAAATAAAATTAAATATAAACGTGATTAATTTTTAATAATATAGAGACAATTTTAACCTTTTCCTCTTTAAAATAACTATATTGAGAAAACAAAAACAAATAATAAAAGAGAAGATAAAGTGTGACACATTTGTGTCAGCAGCTGCATGTTCAGTGAATAAGGGCACAACTTAAACTGGTGATGAGATTGGATTTAATAGGGCTCGCAGACCAAAACTAAAACCAAGTTCAACATTATCCCTTTTGTCCCTATTTTTGGATCTTATTTTTCCCTTCCAATATTTGGAATAATATGGGTATTTATTAGATAGGTGGATGATTATATTCCAAAGCTAATTTGATACTCTAGTGAATTGGATGTACTTATGATTCTGCTGATTTTAATATTTTAGAGATTCAAAACTTCTTGATTTTGAAGGCAAAATTTTAAATATTTTTTGAAATAAAAAGCTGTTGTACTATGAGTTATATATAAAAAAAAAATGAAAGCGATGCATTTAATTCTACATTAATGAGAACATGGAACACTAGTTTTTACAGATGAAAATTCACATTAACGTTTGGCCGTACATTCTTAAATTTGTTTTGAAATAAATTTGGGTGATGTGTGATTTGAAGATGAAATTGTGTTTGGACATAAGTTTTCAAAATATATTTCACTTTCTTTTTTGAAAAAAACATGAAATATGACTTATACCCACAAGTTCTAAAAACTATCATAAATACCGAACAATACCTTTATCAATAACATTCATTTATTATTGCAAACCATAATCCTGAACATAAACAAATTTGATACAAAATTATCATTTTTATGATGAACTACATAATACACTATTAGATGACTGAAAAGACGAAATAACATTGTTATAAAATAATAAATAGTGGGTTCTCTTATAAAATACGAAAGTTTGGGGTATTTTTTAAAAAAATGTAATAGTGATATTTTTTCAAAAAATGTAGATAAAATCTATGGTCTAACGTGTATTTGCCAAAAATAACCTAAATATATTTTGGCAAAGTCTATGCCCAAACGGTTCCTTAATCTTCGAAAGTCTACTGGATTTGTTGGTTGTTATAATATATATAATTAAATGTCCTTTAGCAATAACAGGACCGCGTAGCGCAGTGGATTAGCGCGTTTGACTTCGGATCAAAAGGTCGTGGGTTCGACTCCCACCGTGGTCGCTACTTTTCACCTATTCTTTTTATTCCATTCCATAGCAACAAATGGAATCAAGAATTTGATATACAATCTCTTTCTGTTTAGCATGTCATATAGAACTATCAACAAAATTTCCAAATACCTTAACTCTTTTGACCAATACATATAATAAATAACTACAATAGTGATAGGCAGCACACATACATGTCTTAGCTGCTTATTCACATTGTAAAAGAATTACAAACTATTATTCATAAATTTTAAATAAAGATTAGTACTTGAATCAAATATTACTCCAAAAAAATCAGCTAAGAATTTGGAACAAACACTCCAATATAGCCAAATCCAGCCACAAAAAAGGCCATGCTTTGAAGGAAGAGGTATATGTAGAACCTATTCTTTCCGAATGAGTAATCGTACCACCCACAAAACAAAAGGTACAACCCGACGAAAATCTCCATGAAATGTAGCTTGTACCTTTCTCCAATTCGAAAACGATCTTTCTTAGAAGCTTTTGAGCTCATTTTAGTCTTCAGGGCATCTCCCAATTTCTCTGTCACGACCCATTCGTTGACTCTCCCCGTCTCAAACAAGCCGATGAACGTTGCCCTCGTCCGATGAAGGGACATTACATTCTCAAATAGGATCCAGAAAACCAATAAATGGAGTGATCTACATCACAAAAAGAGAAGGAAGTTAAAATTTTCAAAATTCAATGGGAAGTTACACGTAGCTTCTAGTCTTTAATATTATAAAGGAATTCTTTTTTTTTTTTCTCTACCTTGGCGTGCCGACGGCATTGAGGAGAGTGATAGTGGAGGGAATATAGACAGCCCCCCATATAGGAACTTGAACTTCAGGGATCAAAACGGTGGCAGGCATAACAACACAATAAAAGATGAACGTAACAATATGCGCGACGATTTTTCTAACAAAGAAGAAGCTGTAGATTAGATAACACTTCTTCCACATAGAGACTTTCTGCAATGATAAAAAAACAAATATCAAATCGACATTTTATTTGTTGGAATTTCAATTTTTATGTTAAATAGCTCAAAATAAGAGCTATATATGCTTGTAACACACCTTGTTTGCAGCAATTTCCAGTGCCATTTTCCTAAATAAATTAGCAGGTCCACATGACCACCTGTGCTGTTGATAACGATAGGCCTTGAATGTACTTGGCAATTCATTTTTCACCTATTTTTAAAAAAAGAAAATGAAAAAAATGCTTAAATGGAGCCACATAGACAGTAATATAGCCGTTCACGACTTGTTTTGAATTGAAAATGCAGTTACTATTGTCGTAATAAAATGTATTTATTTTTTAAAGAACCATTAGGTGAAGATAACAAATTAGTAAAATAGAACTATAGATGCCGAGAGTCTATTGGAAACAGTCTCTCTACCCTAGGGTAGGGGTAAAGTCTGTGTACACACCCTCTCCAAACCCCACTAGTGGGATTATACTGAGATGTTGTAGAACTATGGATTCATTCATTGCACTGTTCTTGATTTGTTTTAAAAAAAATCAGATAATATAAGATTCTGGGACCCTTTTCAGTCAATTCTTTAGCTTAAATCTGACTTCCTATCATTTGTCTTTCAGAGTGATGGTGGAAGCTACTTGTATGAGAATGATTTCTAACACGGCATTTTCTGCTAATTTTAATACACATGTCTAATCATTTATTTCCATCACTCTTTCAGAGGAAAGGATTATGCCGCACCCTGTATATTTGGAGGATACAACACCCACCGGGCAACATCTTCGGAGAGTGCGTGCAACATAGATTTTAGCAGAAAGCAATATGTTTACCTCTTGTTAAGTTTGATTTTTTTGTTACTGCATACTAAAATTGGATCATACCTTAAGGTCACCAACATAGACAAATTTCCAGCCTTTAAGACCAGCCCGAACCGCCAGATCCATGTCTTCAACAGTTGTCCTGTCTTTCCATCCTCCAGCTTCATTAAGTGCTGCAATTCTCCACACCCCTGCTGTTCCTGTGTTCATATTATATCCATTTTTAGCAACAGAATCTCTAATTAAACGTACTGAATTTTATCCATTATAACAGTAAAGCCGCAACCGCAACTATATATATATATATATATAGCCTACCATTGAAGCCAAAAAATGCATGGGTTGCAGATCCAACTTCTTGCTCCACTGTGAAATGGTAATCCAATGACATTTCTTGCATTCTTGTCAACAAGCACTCATCTGAATTAACTGCAATTAAAATACCACCATTATTGCAATTTTCATATTGAAATTTTAGTAGCTCAAGTAATAAAATATTATGGTAATAAAGCATATAAAAACCAAATGGGGTTTGACATATTTGTTGTTGCACTGCCTTAATTAGAACTATTCATGGTCTTGACCTACTCTCAATGTAATTATATTAAACCAACAAAAAACTTCTTTTTTTTTTTATTTTAATAATCATGATGTTGATAGCTTCAAGTTGAAGTCTTAAACTGGAGGTGGCAAAATCAACTCATTTTTTTTAATAATCCGTCTCACACATCCAAGATATTGGAGCATGCATGCAAGAAGTCTCGGGTTGAAATATCAACGCCACTCAAAAAAAGCAACAAATGTTTTCACGCGTTTGGCTATGAAAAGGAATCATGTCAACATGTTAAGGAATAAGGCATATACCGAATTTCCAACGAGCTTGAACAAGTCCGACTTGTGGATTGTGTACAAGAAAAGGGATAGTTCGTATCAAGAAATCAGATTCAGGTTGAAAATCAGCATCAAATATGGCAACATAGTCACACAGCTTCACATAATTGTGCTTCATTCCTTCCTTCAGTGCCCCAGCTTTGTACCCTTTTCTATTGTCTCTAATCTCATACTTGATGTTCACTCCTTTTCCTGCCCATCTCCTGCACTCTTGTTCCACCATACCCTGTTGTTTTAATACAAATAATTCACCAATTACACTCTTTCCCTTTACTAAAACCAAGACATTTAATAAGTTATTATATACATCGACAATATACTATTTTCTATTACTAGTGTAGTGTAACATGTGGTAGTAACTTACTAGCAGAGTATTGTCTTTATCATGTTACTTAGGAGTATTTATGTGAGATAATAAAGGTTAATATGTGTTAATTTCATGGTTAATTAATGCTAAAAGATGGATTTCTTAATCTATGTGAAAACATCCAAAAAAAATCACTTATTTTAGAGCGGAGGGAGACATGATTGTGTTAATATTTTAACCTTACCTAAAAAAGATCACTTTTAGAAGCCTATGCTAGATTAGGTGTACTACTAGTAGGACTTGGCTCTTTAATTAAAAGAATCATTTCAAATTATAGTAGAAAAAGATGATAGCCATTTGTGCATCTTTTTTTTGTCTTTCTATTTTGCTACAAGTAGAAATTTAAGGTATTTTGGACCTTAATAGTAGGATCAGTTGAATCATCAAGAATCTGAATAAGGATTCTATCAGCTGGCCATGAAAGGTTACACGCAGCTCCAATAGACAATTGATATACCTGCATGCAAAGGAAAAAAAGAAGTTTTAACTTTAATAACATAAATAATCGTTTATTAAAAACATAACTACATGCCACTGTTCATAAAAATTGGAATTAGTAACCTGGAAAATAAGCCAAATATACTTGCTACAACACGTTAAAATACAATGATAATATAAAAAGTCTTTACGTTAGTACTGTATGGGTAGTCCACTGCACAAGGCATCCCGCGTTCATGCAGGGTTCGGAGAAATACAGCATCCAAAAGGGTGTGGTGTAGACAGCCTACCTTAATTTCTACGGTAATATAAATCAAATATCAGAAAAGAGTACCTCTCTTTCATTGTACATTGGTATTTGCACTAATACCATAGGATAAGAATAATTTGCTAGCTCCAAATCATCTTTTACTGGTTCCCATTTGTACTTCTTTTCCGGTTTTCGCCTCAACAGCTTGATAAAAGCTATGACAATTCCCATATAAACTCTCTCCACAAATAACATCAAAGACATGGCCAAGCACAAGACAACCATAATTCTGAGAAATGGTACAAACAATGGAGCTCTAACTTGTTGCCACAGCAATCCAATCTGGCTAGTAACGCTATCGCGAGTACTCAAAGAAGTATCAGAGGAAATCCAATCCATATTCTTGGCTATCTTAACTGTACTTTTACTTGATTTAAGGTAGCCAAGAAAATATAATGGTAGAGTAAAAAAAGAAAGCTTTTATCAGTGAGTAGAGAAAGAACGAGGACACGGTGCTATATATATGAGTGTGGTTGTGCATGTATATATATATATTGAATACATATGTTGCTTTGCGAAAAGAACACGAATGATATGCAATTCTTGCTTTAGGTTTGAGTGGGAATAGCCTTTGATTTTTGCTTCTGAGCTACTCCAAAGACTTAGCTGTATGTATATATCTTTGTCAGTGATCACTATGAAACTTATAGGCCAATGGGGAAGAACAGAGTCACATGCAAAATTATAATATCATCAACCTAACAGAAACTATACTCTCACTTGATACAATGCAGATCCTCTTGGTAAGCAATGGATGCAACAGTTTGAAAAAGAGAGACAACTTTATATTTTATTGGGTTCGACCAGCCGGAAGATATTCTTAATATTGAGTGATACTCTCATAGTTTTTCCCAAAAGACCTCACATATTTATAAACATATTATATTTAATTCCTTGATTTTTATGGATACTTATAAGACGTTTCTCCCATTTCTTTATTCAATGATTAAGGAGTCAAAGCCCCATTATATTTACTATTATAGAAAAAAATTGGGATGTCTTTATAAGCAAGAGTAAAGCCAAAGTAATATATAAGTCAACAGGAAAGAGACTAGAGAACTCAAACCAACATCTCATCTCATATTCTATTGGGATTATTCGTTTGCATTGTTATTCTAGAAGTGTAATTTTTCATTATCCTTCTTTGTAGTTTCCTTAACATCATCGCCGGTCCATATATAGGTCACGGGTTCGAGCCGTGAAATCAGTCACTGATGGTTGCATCAGGGTAGGCTACTTACGTCACACCCATTGAGGTGCGACCCTTCCCCGAAACCTACGTGAACGCGGGATACTTCGTACACCGAGCTGCTCTTTCTCTCCTTTTGCATGCTAACAGAATCATACTTATTATTTTACTTTAGTTATTCAAAAGCAAATTATGGAATGAATTGAGGTAAAATATGTTTGTGAGTACTTTACCAATTTGGGAACAAAAAAACCTTTTTACTAAATTATGGTTATGCATTATATGGACAAATTATAGTTTCTTTGATTTAGACTATCCTTTAAAAGTTAGTTTGGTATCATTATACAAGCATCCTTTTATCTTGGTCATAAGTTCTTAAATGGGGAACGCCTAAAGGAGGTTAATTGTTGATTATAATTCTTCCCAAAGTTATTACTAGTTCCGATCCATTTTAAAAAATAAAAAGAAGGGACCGGGCTTTGTGGGTTGATGTAAATAGTTCAATTAGGTTCAAAATAAAGTACGCTAGAAATGATTGGTCAAACTTTGGAGTTAAGATATGTCATAATCTTAGGTGGCAAATCGTAGGCTATGACATCTACCTTAAAAGAGAAAAGGAAAGAATTAATACCATTTTAGGGTTGAATGAAAGATGAACCCGAAAAAATATGCATTTGGAATTGGTGCATGCCTTATATCCATGGGGCATTAGTATAGCTATTATTGACATGATCCATAACTTATGTAATTTATCTGAGCTCATTCAAATCAATAACATTGAATCAAAACAACCATTTGAAAGCTCTTAGACGTATTTAAATCAATTCAAAATTAGACGAAAGATGAATCAGGCAACAGTGTAATAGCCTATTTGGCCAAATCGGAGAAATCTGCTTATTTTGAGAAAAGTACTTTCGGAGAGAAGCAATTTGTGTTTGGCTAATCAATCTGAAAAGTATTTTTGAGCAACAATTTGACAATTTGTGTTTGACCAAGCTTTTTAGAAAGTGCTTTTAAGTATCAAATTACGAACAAAGACATGAATAAATTTACTTAATAGTTAATATCATAAATAAATAAATAATCTTAAAAATTTGTTATTACAGGCAATAATTTTTATTTTTTATTTTTTTAAAGTAAAATATGCAAATAAAATTTAAAAGTACTTAATTCTTTTAATATAAGTTAACTATATTAAAAATCATTCAACAAACATAAAAGCATTTACCCCTAAAGTCACTACTATATATTAGAAAGTTATCCTAAAAATAATTAAAAAATATTTATAAATTTATATGTAGAAATTTATTAAAATTACAAAAATATTAGATATGAACTCATAACTTTAAAAATATAATGAGTTTAATGCTAAAACTATAAAAGTTGAACTCATAGAGTTCAAATCCTGAATCCACCTCTGGTCATGTATCTATAGAAACTTAAACCAAAGCAAAAGCTCAAAACAATGACGCTAACAAACAATTCCCCGTTCACCATATAACTAAAACACTACATACCTAATCCCAACATAGCGTCTTTTCCACTAATATCATACGTTATGTGCGTGAAGTGGGCAATGCCGTAGAAATATGAGGTGCAGCCTAGGCTAGCAATATAAAGATATACCCATAATTGAACTCCAAAATGTGCTGGTTTAACCCCAAAAGGTGAATGCAATACTTATGATATTTCCACTAATATCATAAATATGGTATTCCAATACATCATAGAGTAGATCACGAGGCCTTGAAGTGTTCCGAGGATAAAGAAGACCAGAATGCAGATTCCAGGGGATATTAGAAAAAAATTGGTAGGCAATGAACAAGCCATTAAAAAACCACCACAATTCCTCCGCTTTAAAGAAACCACAAGAAAGCTAATTATATTACGAACACTAGATGTGTAAATCCCATGCTACGCGCATGGGCCCAACAAGATATGGTTGTTCTTTGCATTTGTTTTGTTAGGTTAGTTCTGCTCAAGTTCAACACTGAACTATAATGTAGAAAACCGTATTACACTCTCCCAAATATATGTAGAACGAGTCTATTAATTTATTAATTTCAAATATTTGATTATCAAATTTTATTTTAAGATCGTTTTTAACTAATTTTTAAAGTAAACAACAAAATATATTTATTCGAAAGTCAGATTTTATTTACTCAACAATTGGTTAGTAAAAATAAAATGAATGAGGCATATGATAATAATATGAAAAGCATCTATAATGATGTTGCAGAGTTGTTGATAAATAAAGCAATCGTAGTCCAAATTGTTTACACGTAAAACAACAGCCCAGACGAAAAAGAAAGAAGAAGCTATAAGAGCTATTGACAATATTATACCACTAATGAATAATACAACAACAATAAAGCATAAATGAAACCAAGATATATAGAAGAAAACATAATTAACATGAAGAGAGTTGGCAGCTGAAGATATGTAACGACCCGGCCTTAGGTACTAGGTAAGCCTAACACTTATTGATTAATGGCAAACTCAACCATAAGCTATTAAAATGAACAAAAAAAATTCTATACAAAGCTTACAATCCCAAAACCGATAGTACAAGTCATAAGCTATGCCAAGTTTACTAAAAGATCTCTAGGTACAACTATTCTGGAATAGAAATAAACAATACAAAGTAAAATTTCAAAAGTTAACTCTAAGGCATGCAAACGCAACACCAGGTATACCTTGAGTCACCACATCAATGCCCGATCGACTAGCTCAATAAACACTGAGTACCTCGATTTGCAAAAAAATGTGTAGAAAGCGTAGCATGAGTATATCACTCTGGTACCCAGTAAGTATCAAGACTAACCTCGGTAGAGTAGTGACGAGAGACAGTCAAGACACCTACTAGACTTAACAACCTTTAAACAATATCAATCTAAAGCTAAGGATGATAACAATAATGAAACAATGCTAGTAATAGGAAACTAAAATCAGCAATTAGCAACGAAACACAATAGGTAATAACGTCGTGGAGTAAACTGACTACAGTTTAAGTTCGATGAAACCAAGTAAGGAGAAACAAGTAACACTCAATAAGAACAACCACATTCTTACAAGATTTGTTCAAAGACTTTCCCGAGGTACTTCATCTCATAGTCACATTTCACGGGTCGCAACTCATGAACGCTGCTCACTTAGCATTTCGTGCCCACATTACAATTAATAACTGCACGGACTCACGCGCCAAGGGAGTGACAATATCAAATATCTGCACGTGCCAACAATAATAATGATTCATGACCACACAGAAACCTCACGTGCCAATAGAACAACTCTCACACAAAAGACAAGTAAACGGGAGTACATGTAAATGGTCAATAACATCAGGATTCATCTTCTTAAACCGATATGGGTGATTAGTTACGTGTATGCTTGTGCAAGTGTTCTATCCCTATTCAAGTCAACAAGTAAGAGTAGAGACAATGAATGACACATAAGAAACGATCACCACAAAATATACAAGGTATAACTCACACAAGGTAGGCACACCACTACTCCAATATCAGTAATAACAATGCCGCCAGGCCATCACAAATCATTTTTCAAAATAGTGATACAGTGTGAAGTCCGGGGTTTCATACCCTCAGAACAAAATTTATAGACATTACTTACCTCAATCCGGCGAAAAACTACTTCGCGATGCCTTTGCCCCTCGACTCAGCCTCAGCACGCCCCGAATCTATTCAAAAACAGATTCATATCATCAAAAATACACTAAAGGAACAAAGTCCACTCGAAAATAACCAATTTATAGTGAAGATCCCGAAATCTGCCATATCCAACCCCCGGGCCCACGTCTCGGAATCCGATAAAAATCGCAGAAACAGACCCCTCAAATCCTTAAATCAAAGTCTCCAATTTCAAGCCCTAATCCCCCAATTTTAACCCTTAATTCCCATAGATTTCATGCTCAATTAATTGAAAATCACCATAGAATCGAGTATTAGGTTCAAGAAACTTACCTCCACGAAACTCCCTTGAAATCCCTCTTCAATTCCTCTCAAAAAGTTCCAAGTCCCAACACAAATGGTGGAAAAATGACCAAATTTCGCAAAGGGGTCCTTATATATCTTTTACCCAGCTAAACCGCATATGCGGCCACTATTTCGCACTTTGCGACTTCCGCATCTTCGAAAAAATAAATATACATGCGGTTCTTCATTAAATTGCCAGACGTCGCACATGCGGTCATCGCATATGCAGGGACCAACCCGCACTTGCAGTAAATAGCGCACCTGCGCCCCATGATCGCACCTGCGGTTCCAAATCCGCAGGTGCGGCCACACCAGAACAGCAGCAGCACCAGCAGATTTCCAACTTTCAAACTCTCTGACGGCCATCCGAAATCATCCCGAGCCCCTCGGGGCCCCAACCAAACATACCCACACGTCGTATACCATCAACCAAACTTAGTCGAAACCCTCGGAACACTCAAAATAGCATCAAAACACCAAATTACTCGAAATTCAAGCATAAGGATTTCGAAACTTCCGAAATTCGCCAACGACGCCGAAATCAACAAAATCATATCTGAATCACCCGAAATTTTTCACACACATCCCGAATGACACTACGAACTTGTTCCAACTTCCGAAATTCCATTACGACCCCGATAACTAATTTTCCACTGCCGCCCAGAAATCACCAAAAATCCATTTTCGCCAATTCAAGCCTAATTCTATCACGGACCTTTGAACAACATTCTGAACACACTCCTAAGTCCCAAATCACCTAACGAAACTATCTGAACCATAAAAACCACATTCCGAGATCATTAACCTATAAGTCAACTTCCGGTTGACCTTTCCAACTATTAAACCAACTTAAGAGACTAAGTGTCTCATTTCTCTCCACAACCACTCTGAACCAGAGCCAACCACCCTAACACAACATAACAGAGTTGTACCACACAAAATGAAGCAGAAATAGAGAAAACGGGGCTAATCTCTCGGAATGACCGATCGGGTCGTTACATTAATTTTATTTTATTTTCCTAATATAGATGTATAGCAAATAATGAAAATAAAATATTGAGAGAATAAGAAAAGAAAATCTTATTGATAGTTACAACTTTCTTCCAAAAGGAGAAAATTAGATCTTCAAATAGCAGAATATAAACTATAAGCAATTGACAGTTATATTTCGATAATTTCTTGATGATCGTACTAGACATGGTAAGGAGGTTTATATAAGGGTACAATATGTAACTATTTTTTCCTACTTAATTTTTTATCATTAATAATATTTATTACATTAATTACTTGTTACATGGGTAATTTATAACGTTTATTGTAATAACAGCCAATCGCGCATAATCAAGGATTATGCTGATTTCTTTCCATATTTGCGGCTATTAATGAAACTTCTTTTCTTGTGGTCTTTAATTATTCATTTCGCACATAAATCCTCTTCTCAGTTGTCAGGCACGGTATCTTTGTGAGCGTATTTTGCCCATGCTTTCTCTAATCTTCACTCTGTTTTGGCTCTTATGCCATCTGTCAGCATATCAATAGTCCACGTGACGAGTCTACTTTTCCACCAATACAGATAGTCCTCCCACTTTCTGAATATTCTCAAATATTCGGGAAGTGGTGAGTTTATTTATGGAGGGAATGTCTAGACGCCTCTTCCCGAAATTATTTTGATTTACTTCAGAAGCAAATTACCATAACTGTTACATGGTGTCACGACCCCAATTTTCCTTCGTAATATGTCATGATGGCACCTAGTCTTAGGTACTAGGTAATCCTAACACTTATTGAATTAATGGAAAACTCAACCATAAGTTATTAAAATGAACATAAAAAATTCTATACAAAGCTTACAATCCCAAAACCGGTAGTACAAGTCATAAGCTATGCCAAGTTTACTAAAAGATTTCTAGGTACAACTATTCCGGAATAGAAATAAACAATACAAAGTAAAATTTCAAAAGTTAACTCTAAGGCATACAAACGCAACACCAGGTATACCTTGAGTCTCCACATCAATGCCCAATCGGCTAGCTCAATAAACACTGAGTACCTCGATTTGCACAAAAATGTATAGAAAGCGTAGCATGAGTATACCACGCCGGTACCCAGTAAGTATCAAGACTAACCTCGGTAGAGTAGTGACGAGAGACAGTCAAGACACCTACTAGACTTAACAACATGTACAAGTATGAATGAGAAACTAACAGGGAACAATATCAATCTAAAGCTAAGGATGATAACAATAATGAAACAATGCTGGTAATAGGAAACTAAAAGCAACAATTAACAACGAAACACAATAGGTAATAATGTCTTGGAGTAAACTGACTACAGTTTAAGTTCGATGAAACCAAGTAAGGAGAAACAAATAACACTCAATAAGAGCAACCACATTCTTACAAGATTTTTTCAAAGACTTTCCCGAGGTACTTCACCTCATAGTCACATTTCAGAGGTCGCAACTCATGAACCCTTCTCACTTAGAATTTCGTGCCCACATTACAATTAATAACTGCACGGACTCACGCACCAAGGGAGTGACAATATCAAATATCTGCGCGGACAACTCACGTGCCAACAATAATAATGATTCATGACCACACAGACAACTCACGTGCCAATAGAACAACTCTCACACAAAAGACAAGTAAACGGGAGTACATGTAAATGGTCAATAACATCATAATTCATCTTCTTAAACCGATATGGGTGATTAGTTACGTGTATGCTTGTGCAAGTGTTCTATCCCTATTCAAGTCAACAAGTAAGAGTAGAGACAATGAATGACACATAAGAAACGATCACCACAAAATATACAAGGTATAACTCACACAAGGTAGGCACACCACTACTCCAATATCAGTAATAACAATGCCCCCAGGCCATCACAAATCATTTTCCGACAAAGCCCATATTGTCTCGCCATGTACGGAATAATAAAGTAAATACTGACCTTGTCTCGCCACACGCGCATAATAATATTCCCACCTTGTCTCGCCACATGCGCAAACCCACATATATATCCCGCCTTGTCATGCCGCATGTTCAAATATCAATAATAAAAATAGCACGGACAGCTCACGTGCGAACACCCTGACAAAATCTGCCACGACCCAAAAACCAACCCGGTCGTGATGGCGCCTATCGTGGAACTAGGCAAGCCTACACTCTTAACCAATTAGTTTTCTATCATCCTTTTTTCCATCAGACAGACCAACATAAAAGATAAAATCAAATTCAAAATACTGTAAAAAGGGAGAAATCTCAAAATCTGGTGTCACTAAGTCATGAGCCATACTACGACTGTGCCAAAAAACATAAAGACAAATAGTTGTCTGAGAAATAATCAACAAAATACACAAGGGAAGATAGGGAAGGATAAAGGCGGGTCTGGGCTCGCCAAGAAGCTACTCGCTCTCTCCGAAGATGAACCACAACAAGGATCAGTTGGAACTATCGTGACCTGAGATACCTGAATTTTCACACAAGGTGCAGAGGGTAACGTGAGTACACCAACTCAGTAAGTAACAAGCCCAAACTGTGGGATGAGAAGTAGTGACGGACTAAACCTTCACATTCATAATATAACCAAGTACAGAAATTTAGGCATGTTTTCAGTTGACTAGACATCTCAAGGTGATAAGACAAGTACAATTCTGACCAGTTTAACATGTATATAACTCAATGTACTCTACATGCCAATGCACTAACAATATGAAATGCACAATGTGCTCCCACTCTCAAATACTCGTCAACTTAGTACTGTATGGCTCGCATGGCTCAGGGAATATCCATCCCAGAATATATACACATCAGATAGAAGCCACTCAATACTGAGGAAGGCCAATCCGGACCTATGGAGAAGATCCATCACCAGATAATTATACACCTCACAACCACTCGGTATTGTATATGGCTCAGCGACCTAGGGAATATTCATCCTGGAATACGTATACACATCACTGAAATAAGTTGCTCAGTAATGAGGAAACAGACCAATCCAACCTCATTGAGAAGATCCATCTCCAAATATAAACACTTCGGACAAGATCCATGTCCAGGGAAGATCCATCCCTCAAATATCACTGCACCCACTAGGGGTGTGTTACAGACTCCGGATGGGCTCCTACAACACAAGCGCTATCATAAGCCATATCCAGGCATAATTAGTATAACATATTACGACGTGCAGCCCGACCCCATATCTGTCCATCAATATCAGGCTCTCGGCCTCAATCAGTCATCACTCTCCAGTCTCGCTCACATGAGCTCACAATGAATGAACTAGCCCGAATCAATGATATAATGTGCAAAATCAACAATTACCGAGACTGAGACATGATATGACACGACTGAGTATATAATATCAATGAATCACATGAGATGACAACAATAAATGACCACTCGGGTCTCAACAATATCGACGTGAAGCCTTAACATAATATCTAGCATGATTTCTAGCATGGTTTGCATTAAGAGGACCGTTCGGGTCTCATCAGGATCGACGTAAAGCCTTAACATAATATCTAGCATAATTTCTAACATGTTCACTTTAATCACATTGATAGAAGCACAAATATCAACAAGAAAGAACCACTAAGCAGTGCCATGGAATGAACCAGGTCACAAGTCTCACGGTGCACGCCCGCACGCCCATCACTTGGCATGTGCATCACCCAATTCTAATCACATAACACGTAGTTCGGGTTTCGAAACCTTAGAATCAAGTTTGGAAGCGTTACTTACCTCAATCAAGCCAAAACTCTACTCTACAATGCCCTTGCCACTCGGCTCGGCCACAAATCGCCCCGAATCTAACCAAAATCAATATTATATCATTAATATATGCCAAAGGAACGAAACCCGCATCAAAATTATCAATTTACATCACAAATCCCGAAATTGGCCAAACCCGACCCCCGGGCCCACGTCTCAAAATCTGGCAAAAATTATAAAACTAAAATCCTTATTCACTCACGAGTCTATACATACCAAATTCATCAAAATCCGATCACATATGTCCCCTCAAATCCCATATCAAACCTTCAAATTTCCAAGCCCTAACCCCTCAATTTTACCATTAAATCCCACAAATTCCATGCTTATTTAACTGAAAATCACCATAGTGTTTCCCCTTGAATCCCTCATCAAAAATCCCTCAAAAGATCCAACCCCGCCTTCAAAATGGTGGAAATAAGAAAATTCGCGAAGCGGACCTTTTATACCTTCTGCCCAGCGCTTTCCGCTTCTGCGGACATTATTTCATACATGTGGGCCGCTTTTGCGCCCAAAAGTCGGCACCTGCGAAAATGACTTAAGTCTCCAGGCGCCACACCTGCACCCTAGGTCTCGCACCTGCGGGATCGCAGATGCGGTCCAAACCTCCACTCCTGCGACTAATGCCGCTTCTGCAGTCCTTTTTCCACTTCTGCGGTGCAGTTATGACAGAAAACAGCAGCTTCAGCTGCAACTCCAAATTTTCCAACTCTTCGATAACCATTCGAAATCATCCCGAGGCCCTAGGGACCTCGACCAAACCTACCAACAAGTCACATATCATTATTCAAACTTAGTCGAACCTTCAGAACACTCAAAACAACATCAAATCACCAAATTAACCCGAAATTCAAGCCTAAGGATTTTTGAACTTCCGAAATTCGCCAACGATGCCGAAACCAACCAAACCCCATCCGAATGACCTGAAAAATTGCACCCACATCCCAAACGACACTACGAGCCTATTCCAACTTTCAGAATTTCATTCCAACCTCGATAGCTAATTTTCCACCGCCGATCGAAAATCGCCAAAAATCCAATTTCGCTAATTCAAGCTAATTCTACCACGGACTTCCGAATAACATTCCGAACCCACTCCTAAGTCCCAAATCACCCAACGAATCTATCTGAATCATAAAACCACATTCCGAGATCATTTACTTATAAGTCAACTTCTGGTTGACTTTTCCACTAAATAACCAAACTTAAGAGACTAAAGTGTCTCATTCTCTTCCAAAAATCACTCCGAACTCGAGCCAACCGACCCGATACCACATAATAGAACTGAACAACAAATTATGAAGCAAAAATGGGGGAAAAGGGGGCTAAACTCTCGGAACGACCGGTCGAGTCGTTACATTCTCCCCCTCTTAAGCAAACGTTTGTCCTCGAACGTGCCAAGAGTTGTTCCAAAATCCATCAAATCGCCGAATAACCTTACCATGCACATGCCCCGGGGTGTCCCCACGTCACCCTGCCCCGTATATATCTGATAACATGACACCTTCGAATTTCTCTCCATCCAACCTAACCCATAAACCTTAGAATTCAAATTTCCACATTCGAACTTATCTACAAAATTAGAATCACTCATCCGCACACTGTATATGTCTGAACAAGCTGTATCCAACCAGAGTCATAAATCAAGACGAAACCGCATGATATACCAACTATCTCGAACACTCATAATGATAAGTTCAAATCACGGTAGATGCCCAAACAACCCAATGTCGGTAATAAACTTGTTATAAAACAGAGACTCATTCTAACACCTTCAAATATAGCCAATGAAGAAAAAACACGCAAAATTCCATAACCATTCGTCGAATCATCAAGTGATGGGACTCCCCCTCTTTGACAAGAGATATAGCATAATTTTCTAAGCCAATTAACATCAATATCCTCCTGCATATGCCGCAACCAGATCCGATAGCACCTATTCTAGGTCTGACGACCTCATCTCATCCACCACAACCGCTCTAGTGACATGACGTATCCATAAAGATTAAAGCCACAACCCTTGCAGTCCATGCACTAATAGAAATATCCCAAATGAGTCAAACTTGATAAATGAAATCAAACAAGGAAACCGCTCTACAAGATCCACGGGTATCACCCCCAACGCAAGTCAAGAACTCCCCACACACCGCATACCCAAAGCACATGAATCTAACACACAAGGGTCATATTTTAACATACTCCTCTGCAATACGTGAACCCCATCCGAATGTTGGTCCATATTATATACCTCGCTCCATCTTGCTCAAAATCAAAACCACGCGAAACTCGATATCAAGTACTCAAAGTGCATTACCATAACCACGGGAAGTCGGACGCTACCATGCCACACGAATCTGAAAGAACACTACCAATACGTCTCAATCCTATTTTACCTTACTCAAACCCCCCTATAAGACCACAATAGAACCACACCATGCGTGCCTAAAACCAACGAATCGTCGCTCCCCGAAGCAGGGATGGATAACTCCTAAATCATCCCAGAGCACTGATAAGCCCAATACCCACTAACTGACACCCCTCACAATAGCACTACGGAGCCAATCAATCTGACTCGGTGCAAAACACCTATCCCTAATGGGCCTACTAATGAACCATCAAATCAATCCGATCATACCTAATCGACAAATGACCCTCCGAAGGTCCACAATGACTGAATCAAAACAACACACACACTATCATCCAACTATCCTTAGCTACGTCTCTACATCCCTCAACTATGAAATCATTTATTCATCCGAGTTCCCATTTCCTAAACCCTTAGAGCACACAAATCACATATCCAATCTCCACTACATCGCTTGAATGTCTAGTACTCCTCCAATACACGATCACACCACTAAGAATACCCCTACAACCCGTAGGTGTTACAAGGCCGAATTTGGATACTCGCAGCCGACCAACAAGGAGAGTGACGCCTCACGAATGAGGTATTCATAAATCAAGACACATAGTACCTTCTGAAACTTACTCCTTCATCGAGTCACAACTAAAAGTAACATCATCTATCTGATCATTTGAGATCGTCCGTGCTATCCAAGCACTTAGAATTTCCTTTTATTAAACCATATAGAAGTCGACCATATGGAGCAATAACAAATCCACTCGGATCTCCAGACCCCCAATAGACACCACTTGTGATAGGCACACGTGTTGCATAACAACAGTATCGCCTCTAGAGCGAACACATGAACAAATGTAACTAAAGACTCACGGGGCATATCTAGAGAATGGGCAAAATATGACGAACATACAAATATGAGGAACTGGAATCAAATAAAACTGAAGCTTCTTGTGACAGACTGAAACACTACCTGGGATCACGGCATCTGAAGCCATAGCATCTGGTCTGGCTGAAAGTGCATAAAATCGTGCATGATCACCAACGGACCGACCTCCCCCTCTAGGGCGACCCCTAACAGCCTGACCCCCACCCCTAGTTGCCTGGGCGGGTGGTGCAGTAACTGGGAATGAAACCAGGGGCTGACTCCACTACTGATATGGGCCTCCCGTAAGATGGAGACAAAACCTCTTGATATGACTTGGATCTCCACACTTGAAGCAACCCCTCTCGGAGAATGGCGATGGGGAATGAAGGGAAACCCTAGCACCGGGATAACTGATAAAAGAGCCTGGCATGGAAGAGTCCTGAACTGAAGATGCACTGGATGAACTATGGACTGTAAAAGCATTGAATGATGGGTAACCCTGATGAGAACTGCGGGGACCATGCCCCGATGGTGCGCCACTATGAGCTGGGCGAGTTGGCTGAACATGCCTAGATGAGAGGCCTCTACTATGTTGAAACTGACCCCTGGAGGGAACATTGTCAAAGCTACCAGATCCCCGAGGCCACTTGGCCTCTCGATCCTCTCGAAACTGGCGACGAACTAACTCAATATCTTCTCGGGAAATATCAACAACCTGCTCAAAAGTAGCACCTGATACCCTCTCTCTGGTCATAAGGATCCGAAGCTGATAGGTGAGGCCATCCACGAACCTCCTGATCCTCTCTCTCTGTGTAGGAACAAACTCAATAGCATAACGGGCTAGCTCCGAAAACCTCATCTCATACTACGTCATAGTCATATCATCCTGACGCAGTTGCTCAAACTGTCTGTGCAGCTCCTCTCTGCGGGACTGTGGTACATACTTCTCTAAGAAGAGAGTGGGAAAATGCTGCCAGGTAAGGGGCGCTGCACCAACAGGCCTACGCCTCTCATAAGCCTCCCACCACGTAAAGGCAGCTCCCGAGAACTAAAAGGTGGTAAACGAGACCCCGGTGGTCTCCAATATCCCTGTTGTACGAATAATCCTCTAACACTTGTCTAATAAACCCTGGGCATCCTCGCCCTCAGCACCACTGAATGTCGAAGGCTGAAGCCTACCAAATCTCTCCAACCAACGCTCTCTCGTCATCTGGCATGATGAGAATCACATAATCTTGAATAGGTGAAACCGGTTGGGCTGGAGCTGCCCTCGGTGTCTGAAGTCCCTGAACAACCTGCTCAGGTGTACGGGCGGTAGGAGTCTGGGTGCCTCCCCCAACCTGAGAAGTAGCGGTTGTAGTAGAAACAACGACCGCCTGTGCAAAACTGGTGCACACGGTCAGAATCTTGGCCAAGGTCTCCTGAAGACCCAATATAACAATAGGCACTGTCAGTTCCTGGGCCGGTCCCGCAGGAACATCCGCTGCTGGGACCTGATCCGGAATAACAAGCGGGTCAATAGGTACCGCCATGATAGTTGCGCGGGCTGCACCCCTACCTCTACCACGGCCTCGACCGCGGCCTCGGCCTCTCACGGGCCCAACTGGTGTCTGGTCACCCTTATTGGTAGCACGTGTTCTCACCATCTGTGAGAGAATGAAACAATAGAAGTTTAGTCACCAGAAGTAATGGATTCGCACGACAAGAATTCAAGAATGTGATATTTTTCCTAAGGGTTCCGCAGCCTCTCGAAGATAAGTACAGACGTCTCCGTACCGATCCACAAGACTCTACTAAACCTGCTCATGACCCGTGAGACCTATGTAACCTAGGCTCTGATACCAACTTGTCATGACCCAAAAACTAACCTGGTCGTGATGGCGCCTATCGTGGAACTAGGCAAGCCCACACTCTTAACCAAGTACTCATGTTAAATTGTGTCCCTTGTAAACGAAAGAGCTCATGCCATAAATTTCTAATGAAGACCGATTCGTTTTCTATCATTAAAAAATATATTTAAATATAGACCTTTTTCCGTCAGACAAACCAAAATAAAAGATAAAATCAAATTCAAAATACTGTAAAAATGGAGAAATCCCAAAATCTGGTGTCACTAAGTCATGATCCATACTACGATTGTGCCAATACATATCAAGACAAACAGTTGTCTGAGAAATAACTAACAAAATACACAAAGGAAGATAGGGAAGGAGAAAGGCGTGTCTGCGATCGCCAAGCAGATACCCCACTCTCTCCGAAGATGAACCACAGCAAGGATTAGCTAGCACTATCGTGACCCGAGATACCTGAATATGCACACAAAGTGCAGGGGGTAATGTAAGTACACCAACTCAGTAAGTAACAAGCCCAAACTGTGGGATGAGAGGTAGTGACGGACTAAACCTCCACATTTATAATATAACCAAGTAAAGAAATTTAGGCATGCTTTCAGTTGACTAGACAGCTCAAGGTGATAAGATAAGTACAATTTTGAACAGTTTAACATGTATATAACTCAATGTGCTCTACATGCCAATGCATCAACTTGAATTTGCAAGCTCATCGAAAGAGTCATTAGAATTTTTAGGTAACAGACAATACCATGTTAGTTCCCCTTTTGTAAGGGTTTCACCAAAAAATTTCACCAGTACTCGTCTAATTTCTTTCTTGGTTAAAAATCATTTCCCGTGACTCCTATAGTAAATACAATAACATGATCTCGTGGGTTGGTAGTCCCATCATACTTCAGAATATCGGGCATCTTGAATTTCTTTGGTATTGGTAATGTTGTTTCACTTTATTTTCATGTTTGTTGTGAATACTTGTCAACTTTTACTCCTTTAATCACATGTGGTACTCTCTGTATCTGTTTTATCCACTCGTTTTGTTCTTTGAGCTGTTTCTACAAAGTTAGAACTAGATTTTTTAAATTAAAATTATTTGGCGTACCTGACACTCTGGCTCCAAAATTATTTGGTATTTCTCCACTTTCAGAATTTTCAAGCCCTGAATGAGGTTTTCCATAGTAATTTTAACTGGTGGTGGAGGTTGAACAATACTTTGTAACCCACTTGCAAAATCACGCAAACCTTCACCGATCTGCTACGTAATAAATTGCTTCAAGTTATCTTGCACATTTGATTATTCCTCCTGTTGCTGTCCGGTAATACGATTAGCAGATCTACAACAACAACAACAAACCTAGTGTAATCCCAAAAGTGGGGTCTGGGGAGGGTAGAATATACGCAGACCTTACCCCTACCTTTAAGAAGGTATAGAGGTTGTTTTCGGAGGACTCTCGGCTTATATAAAATAAAAGATGGGCAACAGCAAGAAAGCATGACAATTCGAAATCAAAGCAATAAAAAAGTACAAATTTAAAACTGAGTATTGGAATCAGATGGCTGAAACGAAAGCAACAACAAGTAAACACAGGAGTCAAGGAATACGAAAATACCCAATTAATGCTAACTCATGTACTAAAGCTATTGTTACAGACAAGGACAACGCAGGGCGACCAATGATAACCCTTTACCTTTATCCTCAACCTCCACACCTTCTTATATATGGTCATGTCCTCAGTGAGATGGAGCAACGCCATATATTGTCTAATCACCTCTCCCCAATACTTCTTTGGCCTACCTCTACCTCTCTTTATGCTCTTTCGGGACACTTCTCACCCCACCTCCCCGGTGCATCTGTTCCTCTTATCTTCACACGCCTGAACCATCTAAGTCTCGCCTCCCGCATCTTGTCCTCAACAAGGGCCATGCCCACCTTGTCCTATATAACTTCATTTCTAATTCTATCTATCTTGGTATACCCGCACATCTATCTCAACATCTACATTTAAGCCACCTTCATTTTATGGACATGGGAGTTCTTGACATGCCATCACTTCGCCCCATAGAACATAGTCGGTCTGACTACCGCTCAAGAAATTTGTCTTTTAGTTTAGGTGGCACATTCTTATCACAAAAAACATATGAAGTGGGCCTTCATTTCATCCATACCTCCCTAATACGATATGTAACATCCTCGTTGATCTCTTCAATTCCCTATATAACTAACATGTGGATTTTCTCGTGAACGCTATGGAGTATGTGTGTAAGTGTGGTGCTGACTCCTCCCTCCTTGTTGTCCATCCTCAACCTGAAATAGTTTCATTAGGTTCCATATCCCTACAACCCAGGTTCCTAGGCATGCAACTATCGTATATTAGACCCCGGGTGCATAACCCGTGAGCGGAACCCAGCCAGTGGCAGAAGCTATACTTGAGCCCAGACCAGGTGCGACCGATAAGCCGTAGAAGCTATTGGACTGTTGGACCAAGCTACACCCTCATGTATTTGGAGGTGAGCGACATGAGGATCCTCATGACTTCATTGATCGGTGCAGGACTTTACTACTTTCCAGGTTGAGGGCAGGGACCGTAGGTGGTGGCAGTCATATCTACTTGGTAGACCAGCAGGTTCTCCTCCCTTGACTTAGCACCAGTTCACACGTAACTTTCTGGATAGCTATATTCCACCCTCTCAGAGGGAAGATTTGTGGTTTCAGTTCGAGCGGCTCCAGTATGGTCAGACGTCAATGACTGACTATGAGGCGAGATTCTCTCAGTTGTTTCGCCATGCACTTATGATACTTCCTACTAATGTAGAGAGAGTGAGTAGGTTCATTGTGGGTTTGCATTCCGGTATCCAGGACACTATGGCCCGAGAGGTTGATATGGGGACTTCTTACGAGCTAGTTATACAGATAGCTCGGAGGATTGAGGGTGTTCGTTAGCGGAGCCGAGATCAGATACCGCGGGACAAACGGTTTTGTTATACTAGAGGGTTCAGTGGTGCTCCTTCTAGGGGAAGAGGTAAGTTAAGGAGATGGCAGCCTAGCAGGCCCACATATCCAGCACCTCCACCTCCTCGGGGTGCTCCCTTGCGGCCCTATTTCAGCGCCATGCTAGAGAGTTCCTACCAACCACCAGTTATTCAGGGTTCCTCCAGTGGGTATTCAGGCCATCAGGGTCAAACTTCTGGTCAGCAGTCCGGCGTTCCGAGTGGTTATTATGAGTGTGGGGATTCTGGACACATGAAGAGGTTTGTCCCAAACTCCGGGGCATGGCAGTGCAGCAAGGACACCAGCCTATGATTACAGCACCAACTGCCCCACCAGCCGTCCGGCCACCTAGAGGCAGAGGGTAGGTGGGTAGGGGTCGTTCTAGAGATGGAGGTCAGACAGGTAGAGGCCTATTAGGTGGCACTCCAGCCATATTCTATGATTTTCCGGTCTGACTAAATGCATTGGACTCAGATGTCGTGATCACAAGTATTATTTCTGTCTGCGGTAGGGATGCTTCGCTATTTGATCAAGGTTCTACATTTTCCTATGTTTCATCTTTTGTTTTCTCATTTTGTGGGTGTTACTCGTGAGTCCTTAGGTACTCTTGTTTATGTGTCCACACCAGTGGGCGATGTTGTTGTTGTGGATTAGGTCTACCGGTCCTGTATCGTGACTTTCTGTGGTTGTGAGACTAGAGCGGATCTACTGTTGCTACATATGACCGATTTTGAGGTCATCCTGGGCATGGACTGGTTGTCTCCATATCGCGCCATTCTTGATTTCCATGCAGAGACTGTTACCTTGGCGATACAAGAGTTGCCTAGATTGGAGCCGAAGGGTTCGTCTGACAGTGCATGTAGTTGGGTTATCTCTTTTCTGAAGGCTCAACACATGGTCGAGAAGGGATGTATGGCTTATCTAGCTTATGTTCGGGATACTAATACAAAGACTCCGATGATTGATTCAGTGCTTGTGGTCTAGGAGTTCTCCGATGTGTTTCCTTCTGATCTTCCAGGCATGCCACCAGATTGTGATATTGATTTCTGTATTGATTTTGCCCCAAGGACACAACCTATCTCTATTCCACCATACCGCATGGCTCTGAAAGAGTTGAAAGAGCTGAAGGACTATCTTGAGGAGTTTTTATAAAAGGGGTTCGTCAAGACGAGTGTATCACCTTGGGGTGCACAATGTTATTTGTGAATAAAAAAAGATGGGACTATGCGGATGTGTGTTGATTACCGCGAATTGAATAAAGTTACCATTAAGAACAAGTACCCGTTGCCACGTTTTGATGATTTGTTTGACCAGTTGCAGGGTGCCAGGGTGTTCTTTAAGATCGACTTGAGATCGGGGTACCATCAGTTGAAGATTTGGGATTTGGATGTTCCGAAGACGGCTTTTCGGACTAGATATGGCCATTGTGAGTTTCTAGTGATGTCATTCGGTTTGACTAATACCCCAACGGCGTTTATGGATTTGATGAGCCGGGTGTTTAGGCCATATGATGATCGTTTGTCATTTTCTAGATTGATGACATTTTGATCTACTTTTAGCATGGAGGAACACGAGCAGCATTTGAAAGTAGTGTTTCATACCTCGCGGAAACAGAAACTATATGCTAAGTTTTCCAAGTGTGAGTTCTAGCTGGATTCTATGGCATTCTTGGGGCATGTTGTGTCAGGCGAGGGTATTAAGGTAGATCCTAAGAAGATCGAGGCAGTTCAGAGTTGGCCTCGTCCTACCACAGCGACTCAGATTAGAAGCTTCATGGGGTTAGCATATTATTATCGTCGGTTTATGGAGAACTTCCAATCTATTGTGGCACCTTTGACTAGATTGACCCAGAAGGGTGTTGCGTTTTGATGGTCAGATCATTATGAGGCGATCTTTTAGAATCTTAAGACCGCCTTGACTTCAGCATCGGTGTTAGTGTTGCCTTCCGATTTAGGGATGTATACAGTGTATTGTGACGCTCCACACGTTGGTTTGGGTTGTGTATTGATGCAGGAGGGGCAAGTTATTGCATATGATTTACATGAGTTGAAGCCCCACGAGAATAATTACCTTGTTCACGATTTGGAGTTGGCCGCGATTGTTCACGCTCTTAATATCTAGAGGAATTATATTTTTGGGGTGTCTTGTGAGGTTTACACTGATCATCGCATCTTACAGCATTTGTTCAAGCAAAGGGAACTCAATTTGAGGTTAAGCAGGTGGCTTAGTTTCTAAAGGATTTTGATATTACCATACTCTATCATCCGGTCAAGAGGAATGTAGTTGTAGATGCCTTGAGCAGAAAGGCACAAAGTATGGGTAGTTTGGCATTCATTTCAGTGGAGGAGAGGCCACTAGATTTGGACATTCATTCCTTGGATAACATACTTGTGAGGTTGGATATTTCATATCCCAGTCGGGTTCTTGCATGTGTTGTCTCCCATTCTTCACCATTCGAGCAGATCAAGGCTCCCAGTTTGATAATCTGCACTTGTTGGTTCTCTAAGAACGGTACTGTAGGGTGGTGCCAAAAAGGTTACTATTGGGGAGTATGGTGTTATACGACTCCAGGGTCGCCTATGTGTTCCAAATGTTGATGGCTTGAGGGAGAATATCCTAGAGGAGGCACACAGTTCTCGGTATTCTATTCATCCAGGTGCTACAAAGATGTATCGTGACCTGAGGCAGTATTATTGGTGGTGGAGAATGTATACGGACATAGTTGAGTATGTAACGAGGTGCCTAAATTGCCAGCAGGTCAAGTATGACCATCAGAGGCCAGGTGGTGTACTCCAACAGATGACTATACCTGAGTGAAAATGGGAGCGCATTACTATAGACTTCGTAGTTGGGTTGTCGTGGACCTTGCGGAAGTTTGATGCGGTTTGGGTCATTGTCAACAGGTTGACCAAGTTGGCACACTTCATTCCGGTTGTGACCACATATTTTTCAAAGAGGTTGGCCCAGATTCATATTCAGGAAATTGTTCAATTGCATGGTGTGCATGTTTCCATCATATCTGATAGAGGCCCTCTATTTATTTCACATTTCTAGAGAGCAGTACAGAGTGAGTTGGGGACCCGGGTAGAGCTCAGCACAGCCTTTCATCCACAGACTGATGAGCAGTCATAGAAGATAGTTAGATCTTGAAAGATATGCTCAGGGCGTGTGTGATTGATTTCGGAGGGCAGTGGGATGGATTTTTGCCTTTGGACGAGTTTGCTTACAACAACAATTATCAGTGCAGCATCGAGATGGCTCCATTTGAGGCTTTATATGGTGGGCCATGTCGTTCGCCCATCATATGGTTTGAGCCCGGAGAGGCTAAGTTATATAGTACTGATTTAGTGAAGGATGCCTTGGTAAGAGTAAAGTTGATTTAGGAGCGACTTCGCACAGTCTACACAGAAAGGTTACGCGGATCAGAAGGTGTAACGACCCGGCCGGTCGTTCCGTAGAATTTGCACAGTTATTCCTATTTCTGCCTTGTCATGCATTATTTAGACTGTTTATGATGTGTTGGTATCGGTTGGTTCGGGTTCGGAATGATTGTAATGGGAATTGATACACTTAGTCTCCTAAATTAGCCTTATAGTTGAAAAAGCCAACTGGGAGTTGACTTATTGGTAAACAACCTCGGAAAGCAGATTTTATAGCTCGGATAGCTTATTTAGGTAATTTGGGACATAGGAGTGTGTTCGGAATGTATTTTGGAGGTCCGATGTAGAATTAGGCTTGAATTGGCGAAAGCTAGTTTTTTGACGATTTCCGATCGGCAGTGGAAAATAGTCTATAGAGGTCGGAATGGAATTCCGGAAGTTGGAGCAGGTACATAATATATTTTGTATATGTGTGCAAATTTTCAGGTCAATCGGATGTGTTTTGGATGGTTTCGGCAACCTTGGTAAAATTTAGAAATTTCAATGTTCATAGGCTTGAATTTGATGTGATTTTAGTGTTTTTGCGTTGTTTTTGGTGTTTCGAGGGTTCGACTAAGTTTGAATGAGGTATTAGGATTGGTTGGAAGGTTTGGTTGAGGTCCCGGGGGCCTCGGGTGTGTTTCGGATGCTCAAACGGGCATTTTTGGGCCTTAGGTGTTGCTGGTTTTCTGGTTTTTATGCAGGCAGGATTTTACTCTTTGCGATCTCATAAGGGTGTTCGTGATCGCAGTGTTTGGGAAGCTTAGTCACTGCGATCGCGTGGGAGTCTTTGCATTCGCATAGAAGAATCTAGACGTCAGGTGTTTGAGCGCATCTCTACGCGGTCGCATGAAGCCAGCTGCGATCGCGTAGGCTTGAGTAGGCTGAGGGACGCGTTCGCGATCCGTCTCCTACGTTCGCATAGCAGGAATTTTGGGTGCGTGTTGGTTACTCTCCGTGATCGCGACTGGAAGTTTGCGATCGCGATGAAGAAAAATGGCCTGGGCAGAAAGTTTCAAAGTTCAAAACGAGGGTTTTAGGCCATATCTCAAAACACCATTAGAGAGCTCGGGAGAAGGAGGATTTGGAAGATATTTTCAGTGGGATTCTTGTGGTAAGTGTTATTCAATCACTTTTGGATTAATTTCATGAAATAGTCTTGATTTTTACCATGTAATTTGAGGAATCAAAGTGGAAAATGGGGGAAAACAGGAGGAAAATTTTGGGAATTTCCTTTGATGATTTGAATGGGTATCTGAGGTTGGATTTTGGTAAATTTGATATGGGTAGACTCATGAGGGGATGAGGATTCTAGTTTTGTGAATTTTATCGAATTCCGAGACGTGGGCCGGGGGGGCGTGTTTGGCCAATTTCGGGAATTGTGCCTAATTTTGATAGTTATCGATTGGGGTTCATCTCCCTAACACTTTTGATGTTATTGATCTGATTTTGATAGACTCGGAGCATTTGGGAGCCGATTCGAGGGGCAAGAGCATCGCGGAGTAGTTTTTGGGTTGTTTTGAGGTAAGTAACGATTGTAACTCTAGACATGAGGGTATGAAACCCTGGTATTTTACATTATTTTGATAAATGAGGTGACGCACATGCTAGGTTACGAGTGTATGGGTGTGCACTGATAGGGACTGTGACTTGGTCCATCCCGTAGCGACTATTAAGCCGTATAACCGATTTGAAATCATGAAATAACCTGTATTTTAGAGACTTATACTTATTTTTGGGCTATAAGCCATGTTTGGGGCCTTGTGCCGATCTGCTTAGACCCTCAGAGGTATTTTTACACTATTCTCACACTATCCTGATAGAATATTTGTGAACTCAGTCATGTTTTCTACATTGCTATTTTCACTGTTACACATTGTTTTTGAAACTCTGAGAGGTAGTTTGGGATGTGTCTCGTGAGTTGAGATGAGTTGCCCGAGTGGCTGGTGAGGCTGACTGAGTGAGGCCGAGAGCCGAGTATGTGAGGATAGTTATGGATCGGGCTGCATGCCGCAGCAGTATATATTATATATTGGATCGGGTTGCACGCCGCATCAATATATATATATTTATTGGATCGTGTTGCACGCCGCAACAACATAGTGCTTGGGTTGTAGGATCCCCTCCGGAGTCTGTACACCCCCAGTGAGCACAGTCGACTATTATATGGATCGGATGTATATATTATATGGATCGGGTTGCACGTCACAGCATATGTATAATGTATATATATTGGATCGGATGAAGCCGCAACAGATGAGAGGTACCTAGTACTTGTTGAGCGAGAGTGCTTAGTGTGAACATGAAACACTGTTAGTGGAATCACGAGTGGCTGAGACACCTTGTTATGAGAGATATTGTGCCTGAGAGGCTGTTACATTTGTGAAATTTACTGTTTTCCCACTCTTCTTTATACTGAGATTTTCTAATAAAGGTTGAATTACTGTTTTATGAAATCCTGATTTATAATGCTCGTCACACCTGACCTCCTTTCCCTTCCTATTCCTAGATTTTTTTGATTATTTGGACTTATATTAGTGGCAAGGATACATTTTTATACTTGTATTTTTCTTTAATATATTAGATGCTCATGGCAGTTGACCCCAGAGGTCTGGGTCGGTACTAGATTTTTATCGTTGGATTATTTTTTTCTTGTTGAACTTGTCTTAAAAAGGAAATTTTTATCGGAATATCAGAATATATTTATTTTAAACAAAAAAAATGTTGATTTTATTATGTTAGAGGGCTAGCCTAGTTTCACGATAAGCTCCATCACGGACCATATTGATTTGGGGTCGTGACAGAAGGCGTGTGATTTATCATTTATGTTGAGCGAGAAGGTTCTCTTGATCCCAACGTTTATAGGTCCATTTGAGTTGTTGAGACGAGTTGGGGAGGTTGCTTATGAGCTTGCTTTGCCTCCCAGTCTATCGGGAGTTCATCCAATTTTCCACGTGCCTATGCTCCGAAGGTATCATACCGACATGTCGCATATGTTAGACTTCACATGGTTCAGCTAGATGAGAGTTTGGGTTATGAGGAGGAGTTAGTTTCCATTGTTGATAGGCAGGTTCGCCAATTGAGGTCTAAGAAGATTTTTGCGGTAAAGGTTCAGTAGAGGGGCCAACCAGTTGAGTATGCGACTTGGGAGGCCGAGGAGGACATGCGGAGCAGATATCCACACATATTCAACACTCCAGGTATGATTCTAGACCCGTTCGAGGACGAACATTTGTTTAAGAGGTGGAGAACGTAATGACTCGACCAGTCGTTTTGCTTTCTAGATCCTTGTTCCCCTAAATAAGACTCCATGTATGTGCTCTTACTATTTTGTGACTTGCGGGGATGGTTAGTTCGGGATTTGGAAGGGCTCGTGTTGAAATCGGAATACTTGGTTCCTTAAGGTTGGTTAAAAAGGGCTAAGTTTGACTTAGGTCAACATTTCTAGTAAACAACCTTAGAATTAGGATACGACAGTTCCAATAGGTTCGTATGATGATTTTGGACTTGTGCGTATGTTCGGACCGGGTTTTGGATGACCCGGGAGCGTTTCAGCGCTTGAAGGTGAAAGTTGGCGCATTGAAGGTTTAAAGTTCATTAAATTTGGTTTGGAGTAAGTTTTGGAGTTATCGAGATCCGTTTGGGATTCCGATCCTAGGAATAGTTTTGTATGGTGATTTAATACTTGCACACAAAATTTGGAGTCATTTCGAGTAGTTTAGGTATGTTACGGCGCGTTCAGATTAAGTTGGAAGAATTTGAAGTTCATAAGTTGATTTTATTGCTTTTGGCGTATGATTCTTAGCTTAAATGTTGTTATCTGTGTTCCCAGGGTGCGAGCGAGTACGTTTTATGATTACAAACTTGTTGATATGTTTGGACGAATCCTTGGGGGCCCCGGATGCCATTTGGATGATGCACGGAAGTCATTTGGCCTTAGTTGGATAGCTTAAGCACCCAGCTTCTAGTGCAATCGCACCTGTGGAGGGCCAGCCAGAGGTGCAAGCTCGCAGAAGTGGCCCAGCATAGACTGCCCAGTGATCGCAGAAGCGAGGTAAGGACGACACCTGCGGAGCCGCAGGTGCGAAGCAGGCGATCGCAGAAGCGAAATAGGGTCGCAGGTGCAACGCGCTCGCCGCAGAAGCGGGCTCGCAGATACGACTCGTTGGTCGCAGAAGCGGAGGAGGTCAACCTAGGCTTGGTTTTCACCTATGTGGTTTTGTCTGCAGAAGTGAAACCACAGGTGCACATTGTCATCGCATATGCGAAAAATCGCTGGTCAGTGAGGTTCATTTAACTCATGAGTTAAACTATTTTTGACTCATTTCTTTCATTCATTGGGCGATTTTAGAGTTGTTGGAGAGGGGTTTTCACCTAGAACTTTGAGGTAAGTGATTTTTATACAATATGAGTTTAAAACATAATTTATGGGTAGATTTTAACATGTAAAATTGTGAAAACCATGGGTTAGATGAAAACCGTAAGTTTTGATAAAAATGAAATTTAACCACGAAAATGATTATGGAATGTGATAAAAATTATATATTTGAGTTCGTAAGGTTATGAATAACGATTTTCTTTAGAAGTTTCTGAAATTCTGGCACGTGGGCCTGAGGGTGAATTTTTGAAATCTTCCAATTTTGGTTGGGAAATTACTCTAATAGTTAAATTATGAGATTTTGAACATGTATTGACTAAATCATATAATATTTTACTAGTTTTGGGTCGTTTGGTACCGAGTTGAGGATTTAAAGCATATATGTGGATTGGAAGTGAGTTTGAGAGCGAGGTAAGTCTCTTTCCTAACCTTGTAAGAGGTAACTCATCCCATTAGGTGTATTTTGTTGTGAATTACTTGTGTGGGGAGCTACGTACGCACTAGGTGACGAAGGTCCGTGTGTAGCTATATTCTATGTGATGTCCGGGTGGTCTTAGGTTTGCACCATGCTTTGTTTGCAACATTACGTTGGTCATGCATATTAATTGTCTTAGCCAGAGCTGAGATTACGGATTTTAAGATTTAAAGTCTCCCATTCAGATTTCTTATGTTTGGGAAAGAATGGAAGAATTTTATAATAATTTTGAGAAATCTATGTTCACTCGCGTCGCAAGTATTTTTGTGAGCGAGGTAAATTTCCTTTACTCTCATGGGAGCGAGTCATACACCTCGACAGGTTAATAGATGCATCTATGGTTCGTGTTGTTCGACCCTCGGCAGTGCACATAGTATATACATATTTTGGATGGGGTCGTACGGCATCAACATAAATCATGCGTAATAATACGCGTTGCCTAATTATACTTGATATCATTTGGTTGGCTTGAGAGGTTACGATTGTTTAACGATGGAAACTGACTTGGGATTTACTATTAGTGAATTATCTACTGCTTGTTAGTGAGATTTACTGTTATTTACTTAACTCATGTTTATTTGGAATTTCGGTATTTTATTATTAGCTCATAGTAAGTGTCGAAGTCGACACCTCGTCACTACTTCTTCAAGGTTAGACTAAATACTTACTGGGTACATGTTGTTTATGTACTAACGCTACACTTCTGGTGTGGATCTGAGGCAGGTGCATCTGGTGGTTATTCCGGCGCGCACTCCTGATACTCCGAGACTTAGCGGCGAGCTGCCTTCCGAGCCCATTCTACCCGAAGTCTTTCTTTTGTATTTACTTCTGTCTGCTTTATTTCAGACAGTAGCTTAGTGTTTTGTATATTCTACTAGTAACTCATACACTTGTGACACCAGCTCTTGGAACTTTGCTAGTAGGCACTTGATGATTTTGAGTATCTATTTCACACACTTGCGCTTAAAATTTGCTACACTGCAATATTACTTATTTAATAATTAAGAATCAATCATTTCAAAAATGTTAAAATAATAGATACATGGTTAGTTCATCGATGGCTTGCCTAGCAGCGACGTTTTGGACCATCACAGCCTATAGGAAAATTGGGTCGTGACAATTTGATCCGTATTAACTTAAATTATATAGTTAACATTTGTACAAATAATTAGTTGGACATATGTACTCTCTAAAATTCTCTTTTCAAACGCAAATTTCTTCCATTTATTTGAATTTTAAGAGTTTTTTCCCTATAAAGTAGTAGTAGTAGTATAAATTTTTATAACCAATAACTGAAGCTAAAATCATCCAACTTTAGTATATGCATCTCTATAATCTTATAAAAATAGCATTAAAATCTTTCTTTGAGTAAACAATTTTCCGGAGTAAAATTGAGTCTAATTTAACGTATAACCGAAAAACAAGAGTCATCTTCTTCTACTTATTTCACATGTAAATAGTTTTAATTAGGTTATATTCCCTTCTTTAGCTAAATATATTTGGCCAAAATAAATGTTGCTTTGGGAAATTAAAACGACATTAGTTATGTTTTTTCAAATCTATTTTCGATCTTATAAATTACCCACACAATATAATGAGTAATTTGACTATGATATAAAACATAACTTAATCAAAATCTTATAATTATTGTTTTATAAAAAAATTTATTGAACATACAAAAAATTTGAAATGATATTTATTTTACACATGAGGTAATATTAAATGTGAATTTGATTGTAGTTATGTCAGACAACTTGATATTGCAACAAAAGAAGATTGTCAATGCTTAGAAGTTAAACGAAAATCTTATAACGTCCGCTAATTCGCACAATATGATCATGAAAATAAGCTCCTTTTAAATTTAATTTTTAAGTAATACTTGAGACCAATAAAATTATGATTTTTAATGACTTTAAGTGATTTAAGAATAACTTTAGTATCCTTTGAAGATGAACTCGGTCTAACTCTACCATACACATCTTTACGTCTCTGATATTTAGGTAATAGTGTTATTGGGCTCATGCACAGCATGGGCTATCCCTTACTGGTAAGGGAATACAAACCTTGGTTTTAGTGGCTCGACATGTGGAGCATTAGCATATGCAGTAATGATCTTATTTGGTCAAAACTAAATTGTAGCTCGCGGCTGAAACTACTTATATCTGGTAGCAGCAAAAGTGTATAAAATTTATATTTTCTTTGTAAATAACATATCGACGATTTTTGAGATATGTTATACAATATTATTTTCTCATCTTGTTAGGGGCCTGTGTTACTTGTAGCATTAATGTACTTATTTATTTATATCAATTTTGGACTTATGTCATATCTGGACACTACTGAACCGAAAGAGAATGCTTAAGATGAGTGTTTTGGTAACAAAGCCGAGAAGAGTGTAGTCAAGGAGAATTTTTTTTTCTTTTTTTGTATCTATTTTAGTTATTTATATCAATTGGACTTGGATCTTTTTTTTCTTTTGTATTCATTTGACTGACTTTAACTTGTTTGGGAATAACATAACTAATTTTGTATATTCATCTGGCTAGACCTTAATGCACGGGTCTTGCTCCTGTGCTTCTTGACCTCAACGAGATTCTAGTAGGCCTTTCGCTTGCTGAAATAGCGCAACTACATCGGGAGACTGAAGAAAATGTCAGTGTGACATGCTCTTGCAAGAAATATGTGTGCAGGCAAGAGAAGTTTCCCGTGAGCACGGAGGAGCGCGGGATGAACTCATGCTGGAAGAACTCGTCGACGTCGTCAAGTATCTTGCAGACGTGGACGAGTTGCCCGAGGAGAAACTAATCCCCGCTCTCATTGAGGTCAGGGGGAAATCACTAAAAATATCCCTCAAGAATATAATAACCCTAAAAAGGCCAATTTTTCACAAATAAGTCTGAGCACGTTCTCGTCACCTCGCGTACACGTACTACAATTAGAATAGAAGACTCAAATCCTAAGGGGTAGTTTCTCCACACAAGGTTAGGCAAGATACTTACCTCCAAGAAGACAGGACGATACTCAAAAATGAACTTCTCAAGTGAGACTGCCAGTGATAAGCCGGAGGAAGGTGAGGATGACGTCAAGTCATCATGCCCCTTATGCCCCTGGGAGATACACGTGCTACAATGGCCGAAACAAAGGGCCACGATCCCGCGAGGGTGAGTTAACCCCAATAACCCGTCCTCGGTTCGGATTTCAGGCTACAACTCACCTGCATGAAGCAGGAATCGCTAGTAATTGCCAGTCATCCATACGGAGGTGAATTCGTTCCCGGGACTTGTACACACTGCCCGTCACACTATGGGAGATGGCCATGCCCGAAGTCGTTACCTTAACCGCAAGGAGGTGGATGCCGCAGGCTCTTCCTTTCTCTCTTCACCAGACAAATAGACAAATAGGCAATCCGATAGATATATTATGGCTTCCTCACTATCAACAAGCTCCCACAAGCTACTGTGAACAACAAAGTAAAGGATGCTTCTAGAAACCGTCTAGGTTCTTCCTAGGAAGATTCCTTCTTTCTGTCCTATTGAGAATCTTCATGTACGATTTTCGCCTGGCTTCTTTGCGTAAAGAACCTAATTCATCTGAAGTTAAGAAAAATAAACTATTTAACCTTTTAACCAATGTATGCTAAGTTTCGAGCGATTCTTCCTACAAAAGGCAGATCTTTTTCTTCCCATCCCAAATAGAACAATAGAATAGGGACTTAGATGTGACCAAGGTGCTTGCAAGCTTAGGGTTAGCAGGTTGTTGGCTGGGAACTCTCAAGCCATAGTGAACGAGTAAATAAGGAATGACCGAACGAAGTAGTTAAAGGCATGCATCCATCCTTCTATTTGATCAAAGGCATCCGAGCCAAAGTAATTCAATTCACTCGATAGGAGAAGAGCGTCAAGCAACCCCAACTCTAGCTCCAGAGGGCTACCCTCTGAACTTCCTGGATTGAGCTGGTCCAAAGTGTTTCCGGCAAAGCTAGGAACGCGCATCAAACCTTTCAGCCCTGTGTTAACCACATAAAATAGACGGTTCGTTCTATTCCCTCTTGTTATATTTGACTAAGACCCAGAGATTCGGGATCATCACTCCCTTCACGGTTTCGCTTAAGTACTGCAGTTGGTTTGAAATTAGACTACCTTAATATAGGACATTAAAGACAACACAGAATCCAAGTCGAAGACTTGAGTGATAATACTAGAGAGAACGTATCCTCCTTGGCAAGTATGGACGTGACAATCATGCTTGCTTGATAAAGCCTTTTTCATTCAGTCTCCCAATAAACGAAAAAGGATTTCTGGTGACACGAATGAGCTAAGGGGGCTACAATCCTTACTCTTTATCCCCATCTTCGCCCATGCTAACGAGGCCTTACTTATTCAGGGGGGGGGGAGGGCTCGAAAAGCACTGTTGAGAGGAAGATCCTTGGCCCCTCTTCATATTTTAAAATGAAAAATCATGATTGAGGGACGAATTGGTATCAGAATTTGATGATTTTAGTATGGTTGAACTCGTATTTGAATAGGTGTTCGGGTTTTGCAAAATTTGTCTGGTTCCAAGGTGCGGGCCCGGGGGTAGACTTTTAGGTCAATTTTTAGATTTTGAAGGTTGGGGCTTTATGATCCGGAATAGTTTTTAATGAGTTTTATTTGTACTTTGAAGTTATTTTTGGTTGGAATTTAGTCGTCCGGAGGTCATTTGTAAAAGGACAATGAGACTGAGAAAAATTCATTTCAAAAGAGAGAAAAACAAAGTTGATGTTCGTTCTCTTCCTTTGTGCTTCTCTGTGATGGGGCTCATCATAAGCTTTTTTAGATGCTCAAGTCGAATTTGGAGCATTCCAAAAACTTGGAGATGCAACTACAAAAAGACAGGAAACCTGATACAACATAATGAGATTAAAATTGATGCGTCCTTGGCCGTGTGGAACATGGATTAGAATTATGTCATTCCTACAAGTGATGACCCAGGATTGCTATGTACGGACTTAGAGATCAAATATAATATGTTTCTTTCCATTCCTCGTGGTAATGCCACATCTTCTACTATGACAAGGCAGGTGCAAAAGGAAAAGGAGTAAAGGCTTAGGGGAACCATAGCCCGACAAAGAGTTAGGTCCAATTTGGACACCCATTTAGGAGGTGCCAAGTAGACTATTAGAATTGGCTATGCCGAAAGCGAGATCGTCTAGTTCTACCGGATGGGCATAGTTCTAAGATGTTATATGTGGTTAGATTAAGGAAATGCTTCAAACCTTATGTCTTCTTTTTTTTGGGGTGGGGGTGGGGGGTCTCACAAGCACTTTCTTTGAAACAAATTTGTTCTTCCAAAAATACTATTGAGCTAGAGAACTACCTGCAATGACTTTTCTAAAATATGACATCAGCTTTTTAAAATAGAATATTACCCAACTCATATTTCTGAAGAGAAAGAGGTGGAAATTATAAAAGTTACTTGAAGCCTGAGAACTGTGATGATCCAACATATTGATACTATTAAGAAATTTTTTCTCTGAGTCAAGTTATATTTATGCTATTTTAACTACTTGATTGCTTATTTGATACATAAACTTTTAAGGTTTTATTCTTTAAATACATTGTTGTCAAGAAATGTAATGTGGTGGTTCGACTCAGGATATCAGTTAATTTTTATAATGGTAAGAACACAGTATACACTATAGTTCCCCTACCGAAATGATGAAAATAAGGTATATACAACAATAACAAACCCACTGAAATCCAATTAGTGGGGTGATATTCGTCTTAATGTATGCATATTTTGATGTATATTGCCTCGCATTATGCTCATGTCTCGTAGATTTTGGATGTATAATATAATGATTTGTGCTAATTTATGGTATTTCAATGTGTAGGAATTATTCGGATGCAATATGGGAAGAAAGTGCGCTAATTGGACCGAAAATGGGAAGAAAAGGCGAAAGTGGCCATTTGAGCGCCACGGGCAGCATGGGGAGCTTCCTATGGCACACAAAACAGAATGTTGGAAAGTTGAGCGCCAGGGCCAGCGCCCCACGCTACCCTGGACGCTCAAAACGCGAACATGTCCTATTTCGACCAGAACTCGATTATTTCGACCTAAGACACCGCCAACTCATATAAAGACAACCTAAGCCTATTTTGAGAAGGGGGACGTGACAGAAAAGTACAAAACACTCAGCAGGGATTTGATCAATTCTTCTATTCTTCTTCTAGTATTCATTGATTTTATGTTTGAAAATATTATTTTTTATGATAGTATGAACACGAGTGACTAAGAACCCTATTGTTCAGGGGTCATGGGTGCTACATGAATGTTGACGTTTGAAGTTTAAATTGACGGGTTTGATTTTATCATATTGGATTATTTATTTAATTTTGTTCTTAATAATTTTGCTAAGTAGCTAACAGTGAAATATTATCTATGAATCGGGAATTGAACTCGAAAGTGGAAATTTTAGATTGCATATAAAATTAAATGGAGCAAGTTCTTGAACCCGGGCATCGCGGAATGGATTCACAATTAGGATAGAAATATACCTAATTGCCTTGCTTGGTTGATACAGGAAGTGTAAATGGATTCTTGTTAATCTTAATTCCATAGACATATAGGCATTATGTTAGCTTGAATAGGAGAGTAAGAACTCAACAGATTCCTATGAGTAATATCAATCATGTCATTCAATAATCCAGATAAATAAATTAGTCATTTTAACCCAAGAACGCAACATGATTGTTAGCTAGTCGATGACCCTGGAATACTCTCTCCTACTAAAATTTATTCGAAATTGCTTACGCGTTACGGTTGATTTATAGTTAGTTAATTGTTTGATAGTCGCTTAGGTAGTAAAGTAGTCACTTAGTGAGAAATATCTTGAATCGATAAGTTATTTCAGTTTGAACCAGTCAAAAGTTAATCATAAGTCTCCGTGGAAACGATACTTTACTCACTACTCCATTACTTGACGACCATGTATACTTGTGTGAGTGTGTTTGGTCACAACAAGATTTTGGCGCCATTGTCGGGGACTTAGAAATTAGCTACTTGTCTGAGTTAAGCTTTTTTTAGTTATTTATTTAAATTTTAATTTTCAGTTTGCCTTGTTTGTGTTAAAGAACGATCTTATCTTGACTGCGGAGGAGTAGAAGTGCAAACAACCTCCTTACTCTTGATCCTGAAATTGAATGAACACTTCACCGAGTAACGAGGGAAGTCGAAAATAGAACTAAAATAGAAAAAGAGTTGGATATCGTAGTTCAACCACAACCAATAGAGATGGCAGGTAATGAAGAGTGTCTGGTGATAGAGGCTGCAAGGCCCAATATTGCTAATATGACTGAAGTTATTATGAAGCCTGATATCACGGGTCACTTTGAACCCAAACAGTACATGGTACAGCTGATTCAGTCCACAAGGAAATATGTGGGTCTATCTTATGAAGACCCACAAAGTCACATTCAAAACTTTCTGGAAATTAGGTACACTTACAATTATCGGAACGTTTCCAAGAACATTCTGCAAATCAGGCTGACATTGTTCCCCTTTTCACTGCTAGGGGAAGCTAAGGAATGGTTGCAAAAGAAGCTCGCGAACTCAATCCACACTTGGGATGATCTAGCAAGGAAATTCTTAATCAAGTTTTTCCCCAATAAGAAGATAAAGTCGCTGAGGAGCCAGATTCTTGGGTTCCAATAGGGGATGGCGAGACTCTTCGTCAAGCTTGGGAAAGATACAAGAAGCTACTCAGAGACTGCCCGCATCATTGTCATACTGATGAGGTGTTGGGTCATACTTTCGTTGATGAGCTAGACAAGGCATCATAGATGAATCTTGACTCAACTTGTGGGGGTAGTTGTATAGCGAGGCTAAATCCAGCTCCTGCTAAACAACTTCACTGCTAATGATCATAATTGGCAAGGAGATAGGGAATCACGAAGAGCAATTAAATAGAAAGCAGTCGGTGTAATTGAGATTGATGACTTCTCAGCCATGAGAGCAGATATAGCAAAATTGGCAAATCCAATAAATAGAATGACAATGCACCAAACACAACAGATGCAGCATGTACAACATATGTCTACTTGTTGCGAATTATGTGGTGACAGTCACACAAATGTGCCCCACAAATCCTAAATTTATCTACTAAGTGGGTCAGTAGAACAGAGGTCCGATGAATCAGCATGCACACTACGGGAACACTTACAATCCAAATTGGAAGAATCCTCCTAAATTCTCTTAGGATGGAAATCAGACAACTCAAAATCATTATAGGACCTTAGGAAATTTTAATCAACCTTAGAAGCCACCTCAGCAAATAGAAGAGAGTACGAATGACTTGTTGAAGAAGTTTTTGCTTGACAATCAACAACTCAAGATCGATTTTAGAAATCTTGAGACAAACAGGGCAGCTAGCATCAAATCAAAATACTAGGCTTGCAGGCGTTCTTCTCAGTGATACAGAGAAGAACCCTCAAGTTAATGCAGTTACACTCAGAAACGGGAGGGAATTAGAAAAAGTGCCAAAGGAGAGAAAGGACAAGCATATACCTGAGGGGGAGTTGATCCCTAAAGAAACACATGAGTCAAAGAAAGATGACGCAAGTTCATAGCCAGTGAATGCTGCAAGGCCGCCACCACCCTTTCCCCAAAGATTGCATAAGAAAAATGATGATCACGTGTTCAACAATTTTCTCTCCATGTTGAGCCAGGTTCAATTGAATATTCCGTTGGTAGATGAACTTTGTGAGATTCCAAAGTACACTAAGTACATCAAATATACAGTGGCTCACAAGAAGAGATTGAATGAATTCGAGACAGTCGCACTTACTAAGGAGCACTTCAAGGGTCCAAAACAAGATTCCTCAAAAGCTTAAGGATCCTAGCAGCTTCACCATCCCTGTGCGGATTGGTAATATTGATGTGGTTCGTGCTCTTTGTGATTTGAGGACGAGCATAAATCTGATGCCTTGTCCTTGTTCAAGTAATTAGGTTTAGGATCTCCAAGACCAACCACTATGATGTTGCAACTAGCGGACAGATCCATAGCCTACACTGAAGGAATGATTGAAGATGTGTTTCTTCAAATTGGCAAATTCATCTTCCCGACATACTTCATTATCCTTGATTATGAGGCTGATGAACAAGTTCCAATCATATTGGGACGACCTCTCTTGTCTACAGGATATGTTATTATTAAAGTGAGAGAGGGAAAATGATTATGAAGGTGGAAAACGAGGAAGCAATATTTAATGTCTACTAGGCGATCCAACTTCTCTGCTATTATGACGAGCTCCCTATGATATCTGTTGTGGAGATGGATGAGCTACTTATCGACGTGAATGTATATCTAGACGATTCTCTATAGAAATCACTCATGTTGTTCGATAGATTGGATATTGATGACGAGGTTGAGGAGATGATGCATACACTAGATGCATTTTATCCTTACATGCAGGGATTAAACCCCTTCGAGCCCCTAAATAGACCAAGTAGACCTCCTCCAAAGTCGTCGATTGAAGAAGCTCCAAAACTGGAACTTAAACCCTTGCCCCCTCACCTTCAATATGCTTATTTGGGTGGTTCTGACACTTTACCTATTATTTTTTCTTCTGATCTAAATTGTAGGAAGAAAAGTTGTTGAGAGTGCTACATGAGAACAAGCAAGCAATTGGGTGGACGACGACTGATATTAGAGGTATTAGTCCAGCTTTTTGCATGCATAAAATCCTCATGGAGGAACATAACAAGCCAAGTGTAGAGCAACAACGCCGCCTAAATCAAATCAAGAAAGAGGTGGTAAGAAAAAAAGTGATTAAGTGGCTTGACGCGTGTATATATTTCCAATCTCTTATAGCAAATGGGTAAGCCTCGTCCAATGTGTGCCTAAGAAGGTGGGTGACTGCAGTGGTTAGTAAAAATAATGACCTGATTCTCACAAGAACTGTGACTGGGTGGAGAATTTGCATAGATTATAGAAAATCAAACAAATCCGAAAGGACCACTTTCCGCTTCCCTTTATTTATCAAATGCTTGATAGATTAGCCGGACGGGAATAAGATTGTTTACTAGATGGCTATTCGGGGTATAATCAGATTGCTATAGCCCTAGAGGATTAAGAGAAAACTACATTTACGTGTCCCTATGGCATGTATGCGTTTACAAAAATGCCATTTGGTCTCTGTAATGCACTTGCGACTTTTCAAAGGTGCATGGTGAATATTTTACTGACATGGTTGAAAGATTTGTGGAAGTGTTCATGGATGATTTTTCTGTGTTTGGGTGTTCTTTCGATAATTGTTTAATGAACCTTGATAAAGTGCTTTTTAGGTGTGAAGAGACAAACTTGGTGCTAAACTGGGAAAAGTGCCATTTCATGGTACGTGAAGGTATAGTCTTGGGGAACAAGGTGTCCAAAAATAATTTGCAGGTAGACAAAGCAAAGTTTCAGGCGATTGAAAAATTGCCCCATCGACATCCGTCAATGGCATTTGCAGTTTCTCCGTCTTCATTTCTACCAACCGGGAAAGCACATTCGAAAAATTTCTTTCTACATCCTTCACATTAATCCCCATTTCAAAGACATACCACACATATGGCACGAAGTTCTTATGCCATGAGATAGCAGCATCACTGACTAATTTCAAATGAGGCCTCGGTTGCAAAGGTTTCTGTTGTGATCCTTCGGCAACTTGTTTCCATTTAGCCTGCCTAGAAGATCCTTCACCTTGCTTGCGTTTTCTGGGAAGGGGAGTAGTAGTGGAGGACTTTACCATCCTTTTTCCTTGGGCGGACCTGTCACTAGCCATATCAACCTACACGCGACAAACACAAATGTGAGAATGAATCGAGAATTTCGCCCAAGGTCATCGTGAGAGGCAAAGATGAACCCGCACTTAAAATCGAAGGTTATGATAATCTACTCACAATAGTGGTTTAAAGTGCATAAATGTGTCATCACAAGGCGATAGATACTCAAGACTTCCCCATGACATACAATTCAAGTAGTCTAACATGGCCATAGCGTAATTGTAGTGCAAGAAAGCAATGCTAAAGTCCACATGAATAAACTAATTTAGTAAATTAACTACTACTTACAAGAGTTTACAATACGACACAATACCTCCAAACACATCACACTTCGCCCAACCGCATATACAACCACACTCGGCTACTCAGACTTCACTGGTGTTCAATTCACTCTTCTAGGCATTTTAGCAAACACCTTGTGGGCAACAATTTTGCTTATCTTATTTCAACAATGGTGGAGCAAGGTGGCCCTCCTAAATTTTAAAAGAAGTAGAGAGAATTGTAGTTTACTTCTTCAAATAAAACTTCACGACCAATATTGGCAACTAATTTCGTGCACAATAGGGCCACCCACCATAACAACACAACATGTCAAAGAGACCTAGGGGATTGGGGGTTGTTTGAGAAGGAAAACTAAAAATACACTAAGAAATTACCAATTACAAGGAAAAGGATAACAAGAAAAACATACCTTTTGAGTCTTGAGATGAAAGTGAGCAACCAAATTTGAGAACTTGAGAGAATAAAGGAGAACAAGAAGAACGCAGCGGGGGGGGAGGGGGGTTTGTTTGACGTTCTGTGAGAGAGAGTATGTATGAGGTTGTGGGTTAGAGTTATTCTAATTTAATTGGGGAAAGAGTTTGGATAATTGGATATGGGTTAGTATGTGTGTGTATAAAAACTAAAAATACACTAAAATATTACCAATTACAAGGAAAAGGATAACAAGAAGAACAAACCTTTTGAGTCTTGAGATCAATGTGAGCAACCAAATTTGAGAACTTAAGTGAATAAAGGAGAACAAGAGAGAATGTTGGGTGGTGGACATTCTGAGAGAGAGAGAGAGAGAGAGAGAGAGAGAGAGAGAGAGAGAGAGAGTGTGTGAGGTTGTAGGTTAGAGTTATTCTAATTTAATTGGGGGAAGGGTTTGGATAATTGGATATGGGTTAGTATGTATGTGTATATGGATAGTTGGTTCGAGTTGGATAGGTTGGTTTAATATTAAAAAAACAAACAAACAAAGAAAACAGAAAATTAAAAAATAAAAAATAAATAAAAACCAACCCTTACCTGACCCCCCAGCCCAACGCCCCACGTTGGGCTTGGCGTTGGGGGTTTGTGATGTTTCTGAAAAGTGAGCCCCATGCAGCGTGGGGCGCTTGCCTGGGCGCTCGTTCGCTTTGACTTCAACAAGACGGCAAAGGTATGGCAAAACTTCGTGCAGGCTAGATCGATGCTCGTCGAGCAAAACAGTGAATGCACTCGAGCTCGAGCGTGTGTGATTTTCTTTTTAATGATGGGGCGACCCATAAATGTGAGTGAGATCATGGTAGGGGAGATGGCCCGCACCCTCTTTCGGCAAAGGATCAAAAGGTTCTTCAGTGGCAACCTCCTAACGTTGTACATGCTATCTCGTGGGGTACCGGAGTACCTCGGCCATGATGAGGTAGTGGAGGCACCAAAGGCATTGCTAGACATTACATCCTTGTTGGAGTCCACATCAAACCTAAGCTGGGCTGCGAGGAATGAGAGGGATGAAAACTTCAAAAGGTATCTTTATAATTCCCTCAATGTGACATTATGTGAGAGAGTGAGTGTGTGAGGAGTTGGGTTAGAGTTATTCTAATTTAATTGGGGAAAGGGATTGAGTAATTGGGTATGGGTTAGTATGTGTGTGTATACAGATAGTTGGGTCGGGTTGGATGGGTTGGGTTAATTTAAAAAACAAATAAATAAAGAAAAACGAAAAAAAAAAGAATCAACCCTTACCTGACCCCCCAGCCCAGCGCCCCACGTTGGGCTTGGCGTTGGGGGTTGTGATGTTTCTGAAAAGTGCGCCCCACGCAGCGTGGGGTGCTAGCCTGGGCGCTCGCTCATTTTGACTTCAACAAGATGGCTAAGGTATGGCAAAACTTCGTGCAGGCTAGATTGATGCCCGTCGAGCAAAACAGTGAATGAACTCGAGCTTGAGTGTGTGTGATTTTATTTTTAATGATTGGGCGACCCATAAATGTGGGTGAGATCATGCTAGGGAAGATGGCCCGCACCCGCTTTCCGCAAAGGATCAAAAGGTTCTTCTTTGGCAACCTCCTAACGCAGTACATGTTATCCCGTGGGGTACCGGAGTACCTCGGCCATGATGAGGTAGTGGAGGCATTAAAGGCATTGCTTGTCATTACATCCTTGTTGGAGTCCACATCAAAGCTAAGCTAGGCTGCGAGGAACAAGAGGGATGAAAACGTCAACAGGAACTTTAAATATTTCCTCAATGTGATAATGCAGAGGTTAGATGTCTCGGATGAGGAAGCATGCATTTGCGCAATGACCTGTCCAATTCTTCCAAGGAGATGTTGGGCATTGCATCGGGAAGTCCTATTCACCCATCTGAGGACGAGAACACATACAAAGGATCCGATGATGAGGATGAGATGGGTGATGAAGTCACGGGGCCCATGGCTTTGGTACCCCTTAGGAGCGGATGATGATGATGAGCCCAGAGCAGCAGCTGGAGGGCATCTTGAGGAGGCGGACTCCGATTAGCAAGGAGTTCTTTCTTTCCACCTTACTTTGTTTTGAATTTGTTATGCATCAGAGACTATGCATTGTTTAAGTGTGGGGTGGGGGATACTTCATGACTTGTAATTGTATAAAAAGAAAATTGTTAGTGTGTTGTTGTTTGTTTAGGTTAGTTTAGAAGTCACATAGTCTAATTAGCTAGTAAAATGAAAAAAATCAGGAAAAAAAAACTCGGACTTGTCCCGGCGATGGATCTGATGGACAATTTTCTTGAGGGATTAAAGTCCGAGTAAATATACCAAAAAGATTTTCTTTCGTTCTTTTTGGGATAGTTAGGTAGTATCCCTTGGTTTTTCTTTGGACGCAGATTCTTTTTCAAGGGTTAGCTCGAACCGGGTGCATTTTTTTTTATTATTATTATTATTTTAGCAGTAGGATAGGGAGAAATTGAGGTGCTCTAAGGTACTTGTGACATGTTGGAGTTGGCACGTTAAGTTATGGCATGCGCTCTTTCTTCCTGAATATTGGATTTGAATTGTAATGCTCAAGTAAAGTAAGTAGCCTACTCTTTGACGCCTTGTTATCAGTTGGTTGATTTGTATGTCACCTAGTGCATCATTGCTTAAGAATTCTCAACTCATTGAGCTTGCTTGACCTGAGAGTCGAACAGAACCGTCTTGATTGAGTCAAGTGCAATGTGTGTAAGGATTGATGATATTCTGTGCTATCTTGTTTAGTCTAGAACTTTCCATTGTGTGTTAATCGAAGTGAAATCGTTTAGTTGTTCTAGTCTAGGAGATGACGTAGGCGTTGCTTGCTTGACCATAGAAGTTCTTGTCACTCACAAATAAAAAATTTCTGTTGCTAGCCCCCTTGAGCCTATAGACCTTTTTTTGGCACTACTACAAGTTGTATCCCTATTTTGTTCTTAATTTGAGCTTGTTGAACCTTTACCTCCTAAGGCACTTAGTCTCTAAGGTGAGAGATTGGGGAATGGCTTTCGAGTGGAACCATGGAAGTGCCTTTAAGGAGCATTAAAATTATGAAAGAAAAAAAAGGTCACTAGCCGATAAACCTTAATGTAAGGAGAGTGTGGAGAAAAGAATAAAATAAGTATAAGAGAAAAAATTGCAAGAAAAAAATAGTAGTTCAAATAATGTAGAAAAACACACACCTCTTAATCCTTTGAATCCGCGCTAGTGGGAATATAGAGGTGCGTAATGAAAAGAGGGCTATGTTATATATAATGTATGACAAGTGAATTGGTTGAAAAGAAGATGTGCTCGATTTGCGAGTGTAGTGTATTAAAGTGCTTAGGGGGGTTAGTCATTATTCCTAAATGTATCCTACACGTCCCTTAGCCTACATTACAACCTTAAAGTCCTAATTGAACCTAGATTTGGTTATATGATTAGTAGAGATACACAATACGGGCAAGCTTATGGTACGACCACGGTGATGTTTTAGACTTCAATATTACACAATATTATAAGTTAATTGTGCAATACCCAATTTTCGAGTGTTGTCTAATAAGAAGAACCTGGTTCTTCTTAGTCTACTACTTACTACAGTTTGCGGAATAATTAAGCAGTAATAGTAAAGACACAGGGATCTTTATGTGGAAAACACCTTGCTCAAAAGGTGAAAAACCCATGACCTACTCCTCAGTAGGATTAGCTCAAAACTCTTCACTAAACACTGAGCCAAAACGGACTTACAAAATAAACTCTTTTGTAATCCTAGGACTAACTCTAATCCTCTTTGTATCAACTAGCCTCTAGCTAATTTCTACAGATTTCAAGCTAACTCTAACTTGAACAATGTGTACCTATTACAATTACTTCTATGAAAGCTGATAAGATACAATATTTAAAGTCCTACTACAATCAACTAGACTTAGCATACAAACAATGAAAATGTTCCTTCTAGTTGAACTGTAGCCTTTGTATCGCACAACAATTCTGCTTGCAAAACCTCTGGAACTTTTGCTTCAGAACTTGATTCACTTTTGTACTTGTGCGTCACTTCTTTCAGCAGTAATACTTTGATTATTTATAGAGGCCGTTTGTTGAGTCCATGATACAATTCTGATCCAACTCTTCCTTGGTAGACAAGTTTGATTGTAACTCAACTTCCTTCCTCTATTCCTGTCCTAGCTGAAATCAACTTCTGTCTTCTCTATCAATTTGCAACCTTTTCGTATTAGGAGACATTCTCTTAGTTCTTTGATACTTAGCAATCACTAATATCTCCTAGACTTGTACGATTTGTGATCCAACTGCTTCAGTCAGAAGTGTGTGCTATGATGGACATGGTTCAACTGGACACTTGTTGTCAATCTTCAAAACCCATTCAGTGATATGGGCCAACAAATTCCCCCTTTTTTATGATGACAAACTCTGTGCATTTAACCTGTATACACATCCAACACTTTGTATTTTTGTGAGCAATAATCATCAAGAACCAGGTTCATTAGGTTATAAATATCACTTCAAAAAAAATCAAAAATTTAAACAACTGGAGCACATCTTCCCCCTTTTGGCATCATCGAAAAGCTGCAAAATGATACTTACCAGTAATTAATTCTTACTCATGGCCAATTTAGGCAACTGCAGGTGTATACATGATTAATCAACACAAGAAACCAAAAATGTAAGCTAAATCATAAATAGAGACATTTGTCAAAACACCAAGCTTTCATTTAATTAACATGGTTGATCAACACCAAAACAGATTAAAACAAAGACAACCAAAACATGAGTACGACAGAATTAAAAAAAGTGAAACAAACAACTAAACACAGTCCCGAACTGGGCACTTGATAAGATAGGAGGGGGTAGTTCTGGAAATTTCTAAGTTTGGGGTGGTGCAAACGAGGCAGGACTCTTGGTTTGGAGAAGAGACAAAATTTGGTGTAAGACACCCTCATTTTTCTCCTTCTCCTTGGCTAATTCAGCTTTGAGAGCATCACGCTCACCTTCTACCTCAACTAAGCGAGTCTTCAAGCGAAGGATCTTCATATCCTTTTGCTCACTTTCTTGCACCAGAGTACGGACCTTGCTATTGACCGGTTGCTTCCGAGATGAATCAGGTTCATCTGCCGAGGCACTTACAATGTAATCACACGATAGCAAAGTGTCCTTCCCAAAGAAATCCTTAGCAGTAGCCATTCCAGCCTTCTTTGTGGGAACTCCAAAATGACCCAGAACTGCAGTAAGTATAAATCCATAAGGAATCGCATGGGACTTGGTTCCATTTACCACCCTGTCCAAAAGATGGATGATCAAAGATGGCCAATTGATTTGCTTGCATCTATATGCCTCTGACTAGCCTGCCCTCCAAGCAAAGGACCATGTCCTTCCAGCCTTGAGCTGCCAGAAAATCCACAAAGTACCTCATACCTGGCTCCTCCAGGTCTTTCAGCAATTTTCCCTTCAAAATATGTCGCTTGCCAAACATGGAAACTCTGTCCATCGACACTTCTCCAACCTCTTTCTCATCATCTCCACTCCAATCAGGATCATTATCTTTCTCAACAATCTGAACTTTCTTCTTCGACTTTACCTTGGACCGTGTCCTTGTAGATGTACCCACGGTGGTAGCAGACATAGGTGATGACTTCTTTGAGGAAGTCTTAGTCAATTTTGCCTTGGGTGTCTTGACCACCACTGGAGTAACCTCTTCATTCTGTTGGACCAGGTCCAACATCTCATCAACAGTAATAGCCTCAACAGGCTCCCCTACTTTCGCTTTCCCTTTCTCGGCTCTATTTCTTTTGCTCTCTTGAAGAACTTTTTCTAGCTTCTCTTCTTCTTCACGAACAGTATTTCTCGTAGATCGTACCCTTGGAACAGATACACCAACATACTCATCAGTTTTCCTATTCTTTGAGGCCTTAGACTTAATGGATTGTGGAGTCCTTCTCTTCTTGGGGTTGTATGAGTCCCCCAGTTTCTTAAGTCTCTCGGCCAAGTTTTCTTCCCCAGAAGAAACACGATCATATATCTCCTTCATAAGTTGTTCTAATCCAGCAGCAGCATCCTCCACTTCATTATTTCCCCTTAAAACTACGATATCATCTTCAAGATTATCAGGAATGGGGCCACAAATACTGAGTATGGAACCATCCTTCCCAGAACCCCTCACACCTGCATCTCCCTCATTCTCACTAATTTTCCCAGTTTTTCTTGGCCTTCTTGGCACTTCCACATCCACCACAGACCCAACCAGCACAAATCTATTTTCAGAATTTAACACAGAGGTAACTTCAGTATTACCTTTCTCAGCACTTGACGAACCAGGTGCATCGTCCTCATGTGCTGATTTAAATGATTCACTGGATGAATCAGGTTTGGGTTCTTCTTCAGCCTGTAATAAATCTTCCAAGAACTTTGCTCGTGACCCTGAAGCCACAGATTTTCGTGCAAGAACCTTGACACGACGGGGTTTTGGGGATGGAATAGGGTTTGGTGTAGGTCTAAGAGACTCATGGTATTAAGGGGTTTTAGGTGTCTCGGAGGATTCAGAACTGTAAACCGGTGGGGAATCAGACTCATATACTCCTTCATCGTAGTCACGATTTTGAGAATCAGATGAAGCTGACGACATTTTTAATTTTTGAGAGAAAAAGAAGAAAGGGCAAAAGACAGTGGAGATTTGAGTGTTGAAAGACTTGAACAGGGTTCGTCTATAGCTCTATTCACTATTGGTAATGATGGCCTATTTATAACTTGTGGCTGGGGTAATTGTAACGGACGAGTATTAACACAAGTAGGATACTAATCGATTAAGGACTGTCAGTGATTTGACATTGATTAGACCGTTTCTTTCCCCCTAAAACTAGGCTAATTTAATGAGACGGAACTTCTTGAAACTGGTTCATTTTGGGTAAGTACAAGAATTTGAACTGAACCATAAAAGGATAGAGTCCTACTCATGTATGACTGTACTTGAATTAATACATGTATGGAGATGAAAACGTACCTTGTCAGTCATGTAAACCAGCATGGATGAACCAGGTTCATCCTGAAAAAAAATTTATTTTGCCTCAATTCACAAATAGAGAAACATCATTAGCAACTAGGGAATCATATTAATACATGGCAGAAGAGTATGACAACAAAGACATAGTGCTGAGCAATGATTAATCTGATTAAGTACCCAATTAAAATTTCTAGCCATAAAGCTTTCTCCTTTTTTTTCAATAGGTGATCCTAATCATCCCTAATTCAAGCTTGTTTCTCTCATAATGCTCCCTACTCAATGCTTTGGTAAATATATCAGCAATTTGATGATCAGTGGCACAGAATTCAATTGAGATCATCCCCTTCTCATAATTATCCCTCAGGAAATGGTGCCTAACATCTATGTGCTTAGTTCTCTTGTGATGAACCGGGTTCTTAGTCATACTAATAGAACTAGTGTTATCACAATAAATAGGAATGCATCCCACATCTATACCAAAGTCTAGGATTTTTTGCTTAATCCACATTAACTGAGCACAGCAAGAGGCTGCAACCACATATTCAGCCTCAGCAGTAGATAAGGCTACTAAATTTTGTTTCTTGGTAGCCCAAGATACAAGGCAGGAGCCCAAAAAGTGAGCCATACCTGAAGTACTTTTCATGTCAACCAGGAAACCTGCATAATCAGCATCAGCATATCCTACAAGGTCAAAATTACTACCTTTAGGATACCAAAGTCACAAATCAGTAGTGCCCTTCAAATATCTCAAGATTCTCTTCACTGCAGTGAGATGGGACTCCTTTGGATTGGCTTGAAACCTCGCACATAGTCCCGCACTGAACACAATATCAGGTCTACTTGTAGCAAGATATAGTAGAGATCCAATCATCCCTCTGTATGTCTTCTGATCAACGGATGGACCAGGTTCATCCATATCTAATTTAGTAGTTGTGGCTATTGGGGTATTTATCTCCTTTGAATCTTCCATTTTGAACTTCTTGAGGAGTTCTCTCACATACTTCTGCTGATGAATCATTGTTCCATGTGGAGTTTGTTTGATTTGCAGACCTAAGAAAAAGGTTAGCTCACCCATCATACTCATTTCAAACTCACTCCCCATTAGTGTAGCAAATTCCTTGCTGAGCTTCTCAGTTGTTGCCCCAAATATGATATCATCAACATAAATTTGTACAATCAGAAGATCTTTTCCCTTTTCCTTTAAGAACAAAGTACTGTCTATTTTGCCTCGTTTGTACCCATGTTCCAGCAGGAATTTTGACAATCTCTCGTACCAGGCTCTAGGTGCTTGCTTGAGACCATAGAGAGCCTTGTCAAGTTTATATACATGATCAGGTGATTCTTTGCTTTCAAAACCAGGAGGATGTCTTACAAATACTTCTTCCTTCAAATAGCCATTGAGAAAAGCACTCTTTACATTCATCTGATGCAAAGTGAATTCAATGTGTGCAGCAAATGCTATAAGAAGTCTGATTGCCTCCAATCTTGCCACAGGAGCAAAGGTCTCATCATAATCAACTCCCTCTTCTTGGTTGTATCCTTGAACAACCAGTCTTGCCTTGTTTCTAGTAACAGTTCCATCCTCATCGAGTTTATTCCTGAAGACCCACTTGGTACCAATTATTGATCTGTCCAGTGGTCTGGGTACCAAGTGACATACTTGACTTCTTTCAAATTGATTCAGCTCCTCTTGCATATCAGTTACCCACTCAGCATCTTTCAGGGCTTCAGCAATGTTCTTTGGTTCGATCAAGGATAGGAATGCATCAAACGCACACAGATTTTTCAAGGAGGATCTAGTTTTGATTCCAGATCTCAGGTCTGTTATGATGTTCTCAAGAAGGTGAGAACTCTGATATCTGTGTGGTTTGAGAGACATTTGTTCACTTCTGGATAGTGTCAAGTTGTCTTGTTGCAGTGGAACAGGATCAGGACCAGTATTTTCATAAGAGATTCCCCATGTCGAGTTGCGTGGGGTTGTTGGACCTGGTCCATCACTTGTTCCATCTCCCATAGGTGCTTCAATGTAGTCATTTCTTCTCACCAATCCAAGATCCTCATCTTCTGGTTCTTGTCTCTCAAATAAAGTGTTAGTTTCAACTAAGACAACATGTACGCTTTCTTCTACACACATAGTTCTTATATTATATATTTTATAAGCTTTGCTATGTGTAGAATATCCCAATAACACTCCCTCATCACTTCTGGGATCAAATTTTTCTAAAGAATCTTTGTCATTATTATGCACATAACACTTGCATCCAAAAGCCCTAAGATGGGATATAAAGGGCTTTCTCCCTTTAAGTAATTCATAGGGAGTTTTCTCTACCAGAGGTCTGGTCATGCATCTATTGATAATATAACATGCAGTGTTAATTGTTTCTGCCCAGAAGCTGTGAGGTAGTTTTCTTGAAAGAATCATGGTTCTTGCCATGTCTTCAAGAGTTCTGTTTTTCCTTTCAACAACCACATTTTGCTGTGG
>ML276664.1:910-24885 GCA_005239495.1 Nicotiana undulata
GATTTATTGAGTCATTATTGATATACTTGAGTTGAATATGTCTATATAATATCGTTTCGGAACCGGATTCAAAAGGAAAAGCGGTCTTAGAGGGTTGATTACTATATTTTGGACCCGAGGTAAGTGTCTTGCCTAACTTTGGTGAGGGACTAGAGTATTATTCGCTATGTGCTAAGTGAATATCATGTTCTTGCATAGTTGAGGTGACGAGTACCTATGCAATGTGTGTCAAGCATGCCCGTGAGTCTATTTTGATAGAAATTGCAGTATTTCTTCCATGTTTAGTATATTATGAGATTGTCTTTACTTCGTAATTCATTCTTGATTGAAATTATTAGCTATTGAGTTGAGAAGTGTTGATACGAATGGTAATACAAGTGTAGAATACGTGATTGAGGTAATTGGTTATAGCTGAGACCCTTGCCGGGCATTTCTTGAGTTACTACTTGATGTTTCCCCCTTGCCGGGTGTTCTGAATTGCTTATTTCCACTATGCTGTACTCCTTGCCATTTATCTGTTATTGTTTGGTGAGGAAGAGTGTAAAGCACGAAGGGTGATGCCGTGTCATAATACTTGATTTCATTGCATAGTGAGGAAGAGTGTAAAGCACGAGGGGTGATGCTGTGCCATGATTTTATTGATTATAAGCACGAAGGTAAATGCCGTGCCATGATGTTATTTATTATACGCACGAAGGTAAATGCTGTGCCATGATTCATTGTACATTGCATTGTGAGGAAGAAAGTAAAAGCACGAAGGGTGATGCCGTGCCATGATATTTGATTAAATTGCATTGTGAGGAAGAGAGTAAAAGCACGAAGGGTGATGCCGTGCCATTATATTTGATTAAATTGCATTGTGAGGAAGAGAGTAAAAGCACGAAGGGTGATGCTGTGCCATTGTTTACTTTTCCGACATTTATATTATTTCGTTGTCGATTATGTTGGATTGTTTCTCTGGATTACTTCTATCTGTCGATGTGATTGTTTTATTCCACTTGTTCCCCTTTTACTGCTCCCGCATCCCCTACTTGCCTTTTTATCACATGCTTTGTGTTATTTCCTGTCACCTGCTGTAGAATAGTACAGGTTATCGTTAATGTCAAGTCTAGCCTCGTCACTACTTCGGCCAAGGTTAGGCTTAGCACTTACTCAGTACATGGGGTCGGTTGTACTGATACTACACTGCACTTCCTTGTGTTGTGCAGACCCTGCTACCGGACCCCGTGGAGCGTTCTGAGGGAGATACCTTCAGTCCACGTCAGAGCTTCGAGGTATACACTGGCGTTCATGGATCCCGAGGCTTCTCTCCTTTACCGTTTCATTGTCTTTCTTCTTATTTCCAAGACAGTGTTGTATTTTCATTTCCAGACTTGTATTTAGTATTCCAGTAGATAGTCCGTGGGATTGTGACACCCCGGTTTTGGGATTGTTCGTTGTAGGTGTCTTATTATTTCATTTTGAGTTTTCTAAGATAATATTATTATTTTTCTGTTGTGAAACAATTGAAGTGAATTGGAATGTTCAGTAAAGTTTTGAGAGTTACTAGTGTGGGATGTTTCTTTTTATAAGGTTGGACATTAATGAATTCGAGAAATGTTTATAGAGGCTGGAAGGTTAATTGGCTTTATTATTGTTATGTTGTTGTTATAAATGTCAAAGTGTTGAGTAAGTTGGCTTGTCTAGCGGGTTCAACGTTAGACGCAATCACGGTCTGAAAGGTGAGATTTCGGGTCGTGACATAATCTTACTGAAGAGCAGGTACAGTGGATGTTCGAGTGGTTTCCAACGGACGAATTCATCATCTGGTCCAGGGATGCACCACACTTGGTGCTAATAGGGTTGAGGGGAATATACCCTTATGTTGCTCTCCGGGTTATGAGACGAGCAGGCAGAAAGCAAATTGTACCAAGGGTCGACAAGATGAGCCATTTCCGAGCTGACTTCTAGGATGATGATATTCCCTACAAGTGCCAAGCCCAACACATGTGGCACTGCAAGATCATCTTGGAAAAGGATACTATTGAGCCAGAAAGGTACCATGATGGGTGCACACCTCTTTATCCGTCATGGTTGGAAGACGACATGCATGGGACGGTGAGGCCAGGAGTAAGCCGAGGTCACAAAATTATAGATGAAAGTGCCGAGACTCAGGTCAAGTACAACCAGCTGTGCAAAAGGATCCATGAATCCAAAAATGAGCACCGGGAGTTACATAAAGCAAACAAAAAGTTTATCGAGGAATGGAGGGACATGGTTATTCGTTCCAACAAGAAGTTGGAATACTTGGAGCGAGGCATAGTGGAGCTGGAAGGAGAGATCATCAAGAGGGTTGAAGACTGTCAGAAAGCTGAGGGGAATGAAGGAGGACACCTGGACAGAGCATACCTGCTGCTAGGACTGCATGAGCTAGGGAATCTGTTCAATGCGATCAAAGATGCCGAATCTTGGGAAGGTCCTTCTGGGACCAAGTAGGATAGGATTTCCTTTTTGCTCTTATTAATGTGATAAGGCCAAGTGCCATTAGTGACTTTATTTCCTGCTTATTATTTGTCGTTTATTTTTTTATTTTTTATTGGATTCGTTTATTTTACATTAATGAAATGAGGCATTTTGGCATCCAAGATCTCAAAATCAACTTGTCGCTAGGCCTACCTCGAGCACAACGAGGCTCCCAAACTAGGACACGCTTTATATTCCAGCACTATGTGTTTAAATACTGCAATACTTTTCAGAATCCTCACTGACTTGACTACCTTTTGTTTTGTTCTTGTTTTCTTTCCTTTTTATTATTCCCCTCCCCAAATGTTGGTTCGTGCATTCTGGCATCATCATCATATTATACAAGATCCAGGGGCCCTCCACCTTCTCCTCCTTCTAGTCCACCTAAAGGCAAAGGCAAAGGAAAAATGGAAGATTCAAGAAACATCAGAAAAGAAAACACAATGCTGGTTGAACGAACAGAGCATCCTGACAATAAAGGTACTCAGGTTCAGAATGAGGCTATGACACAACTCGAGCAAAGGTTGTTGAAGCTCTAACGGGAGCTTGATCATGTCCGGAATTTGGCGAATTTATCATTCTCACTCAGTGTCCCAGACGTCACTCAGAATCCTATACCTCCTCAGAATACCCCAAACAAGAAAAATCCTCCCACAACTCATCATCATACAACTCCACCGAAAAATCAAACTATTCCGCCACAGCACCAACACAACACTTGCCACGTTTCGAGAATACCCCGCTGATTATCCATGAACCACAAAACTCCACAAGTGACCACCTCTATGCTCAAACACCAGGTCATCAGAACAACCCCATATACGTGGAGACTCTACCTCACTCTACTCAACACATTGCCTACACACCAGAATCCAGCGAGAAGGATATGCTCATTAGGAATTTGGCCGAGGAACTCAAGAAGCTGACTAGTCGAGTACAAGGCGTTGAAGGTAGTAGGGGAGTTGAAGGGTTGAACTATGAAGATCTCTGCATACAGCCCGATGTTGAACTACTGAAGTGTTACAAAACTCCTAAGTTCGAGATGTTCGATGGTACAGGTGATCCTAGGGTCCATCTGAGGACCTACTGTATAAACTGGTTGGAGTAGTAAAGGATGAAAAGATTCGCATGAAGCTGTTTATGAGGAGCCTCACGAGGGACGCTTTATCTTGGTACATCAGCCAAGACCCCAAAAAGTGGTCCAACTGGGGGAACATGGCGTCAGACTTCATGGATCAGTTCAGGGTCAATACAGACAATTCGCCGGATGTGTTCTATATTAAGAATCTTAAGAAGAAGCCCGTGGAAACTTTTCGCGAGTATGCTACTCGCTGGAGATCTCAAGCAGCTAGGTCAGGCCTGCGCTAGACGAAGAACAGATGAACAAATTCTTTGTCCGAGCACAAGACCCAAAGTATTATGAGCGGCTGATGGTGATTGAGAACCATAAATTCTCTGACATTATCAAGTTGGGTGAGAGAATTGAGGAAGGGATTAAAAGCGGAATGGTTACCAATTTTTAAGCGTTGCAGGCTACAAACAGGGCCCTGCAATCGGGCAGTGTGTCTAAGAAAAGAGATGTGGGAGCTGTAATGGTTGCACATAGGACTTAATCCCCACTGAAATACCAAACCTACCAAACACCCCCGCTCACATATCAGCCAGCACCTTCACCAACGTATCAAGCACCCTCGCCCACCTATCAGTCAGCCTTCCACCAACATATCATCCATCTCCACCGCCTACATATCAGCCTACTTCCCCCAGATATTCCAAACCAACTCTTGTTTATCATACCTACAACTCTCAACCATCTCACTTCCAATCACCATCTGCTCGCCAAAATTTCCCGAGACCTCGACCCAGTTTTGATCGCAGACCTCCTAAAAAATACACTGCCATTGCTGAACCTATCGACCAATTGTATGAAAGACTGAAAGCTTCTGGTTATGTCACTCTTATCCCTACCGTAAACCTTGAGAATCCCTCTCAATGGGTTAATCCAAATAAAACATGTGCATACCATTACGACATGAAGTGACACATGATCGATGAACGCTGCTCCCTGAAAGATAAGATACAGTCTTTGTTTGATAATAAGGTCATTCTAGCAAAGGAACCTACTCCAAACGTCAGCAACAATCCCCTCCCAGACCATAAGCGTAGAGGTCTCAACATGATTGAGATAGAAGAAGATTGGGACCCCGAGGGGTCGATCAGGTTGATCATAGAAGGTGATGACCCAAAGAAGCCAACAGTCACTCTTAATCCTATCATAGTCCAGATTCAGCCATCCGGAGATGTTGAGATAACACCGCTAGTCCCATTCGAGTTTGAAGCGGCACCACCTGCAAATGCACCAGTGACGTTCGAGGTTGAAGTTATGCCGCCCGCTAAGGCACCCGTACCATTCGAAGTGAAGGTAACTGCACCAATCACAATGGCGGTGTCAACCACGCCACCCTTCTACACCAATGTTTTACCATGGGATTATGTAGCTGAGGCAAGAAGAAAAGGCAAAGTCAAGATAGAAGAAGCTTGTGTTGCACATGGGACAAGGACCGACATGGTCTATACACCTGAGCACTTGGCAGAGTCTAGTAAGAATGCTTCCAACAGGCCTCCCATCATTGAGACAGGACCAGATGATCTTTGGAGGAATGTGCAGGCCAAAGAATACTCAGTCACCAATCAATTGAATAAAACCCCAGCTCAGATATCCATTATGTCGTTGTTGCAGAATTCGAAAACACACAGAAATGCTTTGATGAAAGTGTTGAACGAAGCGTATGTGCCAAATAACATCACTAGTGGGGAAATGGCCAACATGTAAGATCACTTTCCACGAAGAGGAACTTCCACCTGAAGTATTAAGTCATAACAAAGCGTTGCACATCACTATGCAATGTGAGGACTACTTCATCACCAGGATTTTGATTGACGGGGGATCCAGCCTCAACATCTGTCCGTTGACAATGCTCAAGAAATTGGGCAAGGGACTATACAAGATAAGAGAAGGGTCGATGAACGTGAAAGCTTTTGACGGTTCACAGAGGTCCACCATCGGCGAGGTCAACCTTTGCCTGCAGATGGGACCTACGTGGTTCAAAGTTGACTTTCAGGTGATAGACATATCGACGTCCTACAACCTGTTATTAGGACGACCGTGGACACATGCCGCTGACGATGTGGCATCAACATTGCATCAGGCAGTAAAATTTGAATGGAACCACCAGGAAGTGATCATCCATGGGGATGGAAGAAACCCTATCTATAGCCACTAGACCATTCCGGTGATTGAAGGTAGAAGAAGGCTGGGTGGAGAAACCTATCACCATATCGAACGGGTCAACGCAATAGACAAAGACAAATGGTGGGACAGCAATATAGCAAGCATACTAAACTGGAATGGATACGAGCCTGGCAAGGGGCTCGACAAGAACCTTCAAGGGATCTCCAAGCCAATACAACTCAAGCGCCACGACACCACTTTTGGGTTGGGATACAAATATACATGGAAAGAATACAAGAACTGGTCGCCACCATGGCGCGGTCCTTACTACCCATTGGAGCAGCCGATACCACATCTAGAGCAGACCTTTCAGCAGGCTGATATTACATGGGGGTCAGAGGAAGAAGAATCATTGCAGCCTAGAAGAATTTATTCCTAGAAGATGATGATATGGACTGTTGTGTCATTGTTGAGGAGGAGGAGGAGGAGGAGGAAGGCCCTTCCATTCAATCCATGAGCGAAGGATCATCCATTAAGAATTGGACTATCAGAACGGCCAGGGCCCGACGAGTCCCGGGGTAGCAAGGCTGAACAAGCATCGTTTATTTTTCATTTGCTAAATGACTTCCTTTTCGCATTTTATTTATTTATTTCTGCAATAAGATCTTCAATGTTCTAAAACATTGTTCAAATTATCAAAAAGCACTTTTTATGTTTTTATGAATCAATATTTATTATTATCATTTTTTTCTCATTACTTTATCTATACAGCATCACTATTATTTGTCTTTATGAACCAATGACTGCGACGTGCAATGAGACAACACAACAAAAGGACAGTGATTAAGAATAAGAGGATGTCATACCTGATGAAGTTATCAGTGAAGTCGAGAATTTTGAGAACAGAACTAAGTCCAACCTAGATGAAACCGAAATAGTTAACCTAGGATATTCAGAAACCGTTAAAGAAACTCGCATCAACATCCATTTATCACCGTTAGAGAAAGAGGGATACACATAGTTATTGAAAGAGTATGAGGACATATTTGCATGGTCATACAATGACATGACTGGTCTAAGTACATCCATTGTGGCTCACAAGTTACCAACCAATCCAATGTGTCCATAAATAAAGCAAAGGCTCACAAAGTTCAAGCCTGACATGAGTTTGAAGATCAAGGAGGAAGTTACCAAGCAAATCCACGCCAAGGTCCTCAGGGTAGTTGAATATCCAACATGGTTAGCCAACATAGTTCCAGTGCCCAAGAAAGATGGAAAGGTCAGATTTTGTGTCGACTACCGGGATCTCAACCGAGCCAGTCCGAAATGGACTACATCCAGTATGTTCTGTATAACCATGGAAACGGACTACATCCAGTATGTTCGGAAATGCTATCGATGTCAGGTACATGCAAATATGATAAATTTACCCCCAAACGAGCTCAACTTGGCCGTTCGCCGCCTGGGGAAGGGACGTCATTGGACCAATCGAGCCTACCGCCTCCAATAGACATAAGTTTATCTTGGTAGCAATTGATTATTTCAAGAAATGGGTTGAAGCAACATCTTACAAAGCAGTGACTAAGAAAGTCATGGCAGACTTTGTCCACGACTGTATTGTTTGTCGGTTCGGAGTTGCAGAATCAATAATCACCGACAACCGTTCCAATCTCAACAGTGATCTGATGAAAGCTATGTGTGAGACTTTCAAAATTAAGCACAAGAATTCCACAGCTTATAGACCTCAGATGAATGAGGTTGTAGAAGCCGCCAACAAGAACATCAAGAAGATATTGAGGAAGATGATAGAAAAGCACAAGCAGTGGCATGAAAAGTTATCATTTGCTTTACTGGGATACCGCACGATAGTCCGCACATCAACTAGGGAAACTCCCTACTACTGGTTTATGGGTCAGAGGCTGTCATTCCCGCCGAAGTGGAGATTCCTTCCTTGAGAATCATACAAGAAGCTGAGCTCAGCGATGCAGAGTGGGTAAAGAGTTGTTATGAGCAACTAGCCCTCATAGACGCGAGAAGAATGGATGCAGTATGTCATGGGAAACTCTATCAAAATAGAATGTCTAGAGCCTTTAACAAAAGAGTCAAGCCAAGACAGTTCACACCAGGGCAGCTGGCGTTAAAGGAGATATTTCCACATCAAGATTAAGCCAAAGGGAAATTCTCTCCTAACTGGCAAGGTCCATATATGGTTCACCGATTATTGACAGGAGGAGCACTTATACTTGCAGAAATGGACGGAGAAGTCTGGCAAAAGCCAATCCCTTCAGATGGAGTCAAACGCTATTATGTGTAATCCTTTATGATTTTACCAATGATGTAAGTTGAACTACGCCTGACCTGATTCCTATTTAAGAGGGGATACCTAGGCAGCCCTATGGGTTCGATCACAATTCAATAAAAATTCATTTTCCCCCGCAATTCAATAAAAATTCAATAAGGTAGAATTTTGATGATGGCCCTCAAAATTCCGAGGCAAGTTTAGCCGATCGCAGCATGCGCAACAACTAGAGTCGTCAACCCATATAACTGGGGCAGAATTTAAGGAGGATTCTCAAAATTCCATAGCATGAGAGGTTGCAATGTCTTGAACTATGTCACGGTCGTCGATTCATCTAAATTTTGGAGAATATGTTTTTTGTTTTCTTTTATATGTATTTAACAAAACCATGCATTCTTATTTTTAAACATAGCTCTGTTTAGCAAACGCTACCCCGATGATGCGATTAGGATCGTCAGACCAAGCCGAGCAAGGCAAGCAGAGCCAGCGGTGATACGAACCAACCTTCCCCATTTACAGAACTTACGATTTTTCTTTGCATGCAGGAACAAAGAATACACGTAGAGAAGTCACAAATTTCAACACAGTTGCAAATGCCAAAGTTCACTATCCGTATAAATAACGAACCTGTTCAAAGTCACGAAGACCATCGCACTTGCCGACATTTGCTATTAGCACAAAGGATAACATGCTCCGCAGTCACAATGCTAAAAACAATCACAATACCACAATCTACTACCAGCTAAGAAATTCTACTGTCATTTATTATTTAATCTTTTGCATAAGGCTACTCTTCTGCCTTCCATTTGCATAAGGCTAACTTTCTGACTTCCCATGCATAAGGCTAACTTCCTGTCTTTCTATGCATAAGGCTACTCTCCTGCCTTCCCTTTGCATAAGGCTACTCTTCTGCCGTCCCTTTGCTTGAGGCTACCTTTCTGCCTTCCCTTTCCATAAGGCTAACTTTCTGCCTTCCCTTTGTATAAGGCTATCTTCTGCCTTCCCTTTGCATAAGGCTAAGCTCTGCCTTCCCTTTGCATAAGGCTATCTTCTGCCTTCCCTTTGCATAAGGCTAAGCTCTGCCTTCATCTTGCATGGGACTAAGCTCTGTCCCCCTTTTACATGAGGCTAAGCTCTGCCTCCAATTTTCTTTTTCACCGAGACTAAGCGCTGTCTCTCAAGCATTACTTACTTCGCTTCTCTTTCGGGCTAAGCTCTGCCCTTCAACTCGCAAGACTAAGCTCTGTCTTATCAGCATCATATTATTGCATCCCATGGGCTGAAATATCGCCAACTTGTCCAAAGGCGTCATAGTTCGGAGGCACCATCTTAATGGCCCGAGAACACCATGTCATAGCCCGAGGACCTCTCAATCTTGCATACCATTATTCAAAGGAGACATTGTTCGGAGGCACCATCTTCATGGCCCGAGAACGTCATTTTATGGCCTGTGAATCTCTCATCAAACAATTCATGGCCCAGGACGTCATGGTCTAAGGACGTCATCCTTAAGCGTCCGAAGACAATATTCATAGTCCAACGGGAACCTGCATCATGTTTAAATTTATGCACAGTACACGCTTGTATTGCTTTTATTTGCAGGTAACCCAGCAAGCAACGACTATCCCAGCAGGAGCGATCCCGCTCCAGTTCTCCCGACCATATCAAACCCAACCATTCTTGTAAACCATTCACTCATACAACCCTAGATGTTGTGTTCGTTCTTGTGATAACTCCATCGGTATACTCCGCCGATGGATCCGTAACTACATACGACATGGTTCATGTAAAACCAGGGATATATAGGCAGCTCAGAATCCAGGGTGAGGCTTAAATCTCTTAAAACCGTTTCGCTCGGTCAAAATTGGCCATCATATCTTTACCCGACAAACTCTTTCATCCTTTCCGGTAAAGATGGGAAACTGTTGATGCCCAATTTTTCCTCAAAATATTTTTAAAATTGCATATATAGCTTCAAAATCATGTAACAATAGCAATTGATATTTTTCCATATTTTTCCATAATTTTCCTATATTTTTTATTAATTTATCCAGCATTTTATTCTCAATAAATAATTATAAAATTGCATTACAAATTATTTCAAAAGCATTTCTTGGTTTCATTAACTATTTAGCGTCCTATTAAGACCAAATTATTTCATAATTAGCCAAATTGGCACCTCTTGGCTATGATTGAAATAACTTTGCAATTATAGCCCAATCATGTGATTTTATACTATTTTTTATCGAGAAATCAGTCATTTGTATTTTTAAAACACTAAGTAATAATTTTCAACTATTTTCTATGCATGAAATTCATTTTGCACAATTATTAGTTATTTTATACACTATTTTCTATGCGTGAAACATCGGAAGGAGCGATGCGTAATATGTGCAAGGGAAGATCTATGGGGCCAGACGAAATCACTAGCCTGTTTAATATTATTTTCAAGGCAAAGAAGATGCCCGAAGAATGGAGGTGGAGTTTGATGGTTCCTCTTTACAAGAACAAGGGTGATATCCAAAATTGCAACAATTATAGGGGTATCAAGTTATTGAGTCACACTATGAAGGTTTGGGAGAGAGTGGTGGAGGCCAGGGTGAGGAGGTGCGTGACTATTTCCGAGAATCAGTTTGGATTCATGCTGGGGCGTTCGACTACGAAAGCGATTCATCTGGTGAGGAGATTAGTGGAGCAGTACAGGGAAAGGAAGAAGAATTTGCATATGGTGTTTATTGACCTTGAGAAGGCATACAATAAAGTTCCGAGAGAGGTCCTGTGGAGGTGATTGGAGATTAGCGGCGTTCCGGTAACGTACATTAGGGTGATTAAGGATATGTATGATGATGCTAAGACTCGGATGAGGACTTTGGGTGGTGACTCCGACCATTTCCCTGTGGTGATAAGGTTGCACCAGGGATCGACTCTTAGCCCATTTTTGTTTGCCTTGGCGATAGATGTATTGTCGCGTCATATCCAAGGGGAGGTGCCTTGGTGCATGCTATTTGCCGATGATATAGTGTTGATTGACGAGACGCGTAGCGGAGTTAACGCGAGGTTGGAGGTTTGGAGACAGACCTTAGAGTCTAAAGGTTTCAAACTGAGTAGAACCAAGACAGAATACTTGGAGTTCAAATTCAGTGAGACCCATGATGCAGACGTAGAGGTTAAGTTGGATGCTTAAGTTATCCCCAAGAGACCGAGTTTTAAGTATCTCGGGTCTATTATCCATGGTAATAGGGAGATTGACGAGGATGTCACACATCGTATCGGAGCGGGGTGGATGAAGTGGAGGCTCGCTTCTGGTGTTCTATGTGATGGGAATGTGCCGTTAAGACTTAAGGGTAAGTTTTATCGAGTGGTGGTTCGACCCGCTATGCTGTATGGGGCTGAGTGTTGGCCAGTCAAGAACTCCCATGTGCAGAAGATATGAGTAGCAGAAATGAGGATGTTGAGATGGATGTGTGGGAGTACCAGGCGATATAGGATTAAGAATGAAGTTATCCGGGACAGAGTGGGAGTAGCCTCCGTGGAGGACAAGATGCGGGAGTCGCGGATGAGATGGTTCGGACATGTTAGGAGAATAAGCATTGATGCCCCTGTTAGGAGTTGTGAGAGGTTGTCCATGGAGAGTTTGAGAAGGGGTCGAGGTAGGCCTAAAAATTATTGGTGAGAAGTGATTAGACAGGACATGACGTTGCTTCAGCTCATTGAGGGTATGACACTTGATAGGAGAGTTTGGAGGTCAAGGATTAAGGTAGAAGGTTAGTAGGTAGTTTATAGTGTTCACAGATAGGCGTAGTAGCATGCATTTTCCTTCATATTCTTAGATTTTTATAACGGTATGTGGTTTTGTTCGCCGCAGGCATGGTATTCCATGTTGCTATTATTGGATACTATTTATCCTTTATTTGTTCCTTTCTATTTTTTATTTTTACTTATATATATATATATATATATATATATCTTTCTTCATTCCTTTCTATTATTGGATACTATCTATCCTTTATTTGTGCATTTCTATATTTTTTTCTTCTTCATCTTTCTTCCTTCCTTGCTTCCCTCTTATTTTTTCCCTTCCTAATCCGAGGGTCTATTGGAAACGGCCTCTCTACCTACATTAGGTAGGGCTAAGGCCTGTGTACAAACTACCCTCTCCAGACCCCACATGTTGGGATCAAACTGGGTTTGTTATTGTTTCTGTTGTTGTAATTTGATTGGGTATTTAATATATCCACTGTTATTTCAAATCTAGACTAATTATATCTGACCCCAACCCAATTAAAACGGCCCAAATACCCCAGACCCAATACCCTATCCACCTGAGCCAATACTTGATTTAATCCTGGTCAATGATCAATTTTCATCAACGATCCAGATTCCCCCTTTCCTTAATTAAGCCTAATGACCTACCCCTTCCCCCTCTCATTTCCCTCTCATTCTCACCGTCGTTACATCTCTCATCTCTCTCACCCCTCTCAATGCTCTCTGCTGGAACCTAATGGTTCTCACCGGCCGTCGACTTGCCAGTGACCATGGTGGACACTCCACCAGCCCCCAGCCTCATGGCTCTCCTTTCTACGCCGGGTATTGCTGCCTTGAGGTCCTCAAAGGAACCAGAAGGCGATTCACTCACCTCCTATGGTTTTTCATGTCATTCTCAGGCCGTTCATGGCCGTGTGAGTAAGATTCTACAATCTTCGGCTAGAACTTGTGTTATCTAGGCTGTTTCTCTTTCTCTTTGGGTTGTCTCTATGAAACCCTAACTATCAGCTCTTGATTTTCATAGATCTGTAATAGATCTGGGCATATTTTGAGTTATTCTACTATTTCCTTAAAAGATTTTCCGATTTTTTTCAAAAGGACTCTTCATCATCAAATTAGGGTTCTTAACCCCTTTTCAAATACGGCTTTCCTTCTAATTTTAGTATTATTCTATGGTTTTCATCATGTTTCAACGTCTACCTAAGTTTCTCTCTTTTCATCTAAGTTATTATGATTAAAGCCCTTAGTTTCTTGGTTTAATTTGTGCTTCTAAATCCGTCTTTGAGTATATGTTCGATTAACCTGCATATGTGTTTGTTTCTCATGAACATCCTGCGATTCTATGATTTTTACCCTATGTTTGCTTGTTAGGGTTTCCAATTTCGATCATTCATGCATATATCATGATTATTCTATTAATTTGAACTATGCTCTATATGAATCCTCAATTTTTATGATTTTACCCTACCCGGCTTTTTAGGGTTTCTGATTTTTTGTTGATTATGAGTTTTATTTCGTTTGTTCTCATAATTTGTGCTAATTTCTCCTAAATCAGTAATACTTTCTATTTGTGAGTCCCTGAATCCTTGTGATTAATTATTCACTGATCTCGCATGATATTCTCTACTGATTTTAACTTGTGAAATATTTTCTGACCTTATTCTATGGTAAATTATGTTGTTAACTGATTTTAAGCATTTTCCTTAATTAAAGCATGATGAACCTAGTCTCTATTACGTGTGATATACTTGTATTATACCTATGTTGTTTGCTTTTTAGTTATACTCAACCTCATACGATTCTCTTTCCTTATTTTATCACCTGTCTATTACCGTTTTAGTTGGACTCCTTAATTAAAGGAAGTCCTTGTATTGATTTGATTCTAACTGGTTCTTGTTTCTATAATCACTAATGGACTTTAATTTTTACCTTATTTTCCACCTGTCTTTAAAACTATAAATACCCTGCTCTTTCATTAGCACACACACAAACACATTGCTCAAAAACTCTCTCTCTTACACAAAAACTCTCTTCTACTCTCTCTTTTCTCTGGTTACTTGCTCCTATTTTAATCAGTAGGCTGCAAGCCAAGGTTGACGACGGTACTCTTTGGTTCTTCATTCTGTGTTTTCTCTCCTCTATACTGGTATGTCTTAAATTTCAGTTTGAGTCCCAAAAACAAATATGTTTGTTTTGCTACTTCAGTTCATCCTATTTCTAGTATGTTTTAACTTATGGTTTTGCTGTGAAGTTTGTACTTAACTTGATTGCATTATTTTTCCCTTAGCATGTTATGTACCCCTCCCTTAGAATCAACATATTTATGATATGTCACCCCTTTTCTAGCATATATCAATATGATTCTACTTTACTTATGTTTCTCTGATTGCTTGCATGAACTTCTAGGGTAAATCAATATGTCGTTTATGTTAATTAGTTTTGTGTAGTTCTGAAATGCATGTTGTACCTTAATCCGTTGAATCCTTTTAGGACTTCCCTATGTGTACTTCTGCCTACTATGTGCTTACCCTTATATGCTCTATACCTATCCCCAATTCCCATTACCCTGCTTGTGGTTTCTGAACTTGTTTTGTTCTTTGTTCTTTGTTCTATGTTTGGTGTTGCTGGACCTATCTTGGTTCTAAGGCTGGTCTGTTGTTTGTTGATTGCCCTACTCCTTTGAAATCGTCTTATTGAATAAACTCCTCTGTTGTTTTCTTACAAAAATCATTTCAACCCAGCCCCTTTTCAAACTGATTTTTTCCTACTCAATCTTTTAAAAACTATATCAAGCACTCTCACTCTACTCTTAGACATCTAAGCTCTGCCTATCTGATGTGTGACTGCTTAGGGATCCCTGTGAGATCCCTCTGAACTATGACACATTAGAGCTGGCCCTTCCACACTGCACTTACTCATAAATGGTTATGAAATCTGGGTGTGAGCACTGTTCGAGATCCCTTGAGGTCCTTAGGGAACTCTGACTTACATGGATTATGGGAAAGGCTGTGAGACAAATCTAGCATTGAATGTTCTGGAAATTTGGGCCTATTTGTAGGCTCCCTATAGTGTAACTTCTTATTTTTCTATCTACTTATGTAATTCATTCAATCTAGTTTGTAATAATTTATAAACAAATATTGGGGATGGATAGTTAAAAGGGGAGGGGTATCTATGCATGTTATAGATATCAAAGGGTAGAAACCATGTTCTTAGGTTTACATTTTTCTCCATGCACGCTAGAATCCATGTTTAGGATCAATGCATGCCAAGCATATCATGCCCTAGATACCATGATTTAGCTTTCATGTATACTATTTTCAGCATCTCATTTTGACACTATCATTATCATTTAGAAATCCTGTGTTAGGACAAATGACATTAATATAAACTGTTACACATGCAAATCATGTCTAATAAAGATGTAACTTTCTATGCATTTACAGATCCTGCTTAGGAGATTCTGCAATCATGTTGCGCATTTCGAAATCCTGCTCTAGGAATCCTGCATATAAATCTTTCTGTACCTTATATGTGCACATTAGACACCATGTTTTAGAGTCATGATCATACTCGATCAATTAACACCTAGTTAACTACTGATGCATGAAGGATGATATAAAAAACAGTTTCACTCTGTTTCTAAACAACTAGCAATAATCGTGTATTTTGCAACACCTAGGACATCATGTTTAGGTAAAACAATTTAGAACATTTTCCTTTAATAATTCTGGTAACTACTGTATAGTGTCCCGCACCTAGGCAAGCCTTAGGTGACTAAAACTGCTAAAACTGGAAGCTGTCCTTTGTGTTTGCTGCTTAACAGGCTTAAATCAGTAGGCAAACTGATTACGACCAGGTTTCTAAGTCTATAAAAAATGAACTGCATTTGTTTTGTACTTTGACATTCACCTAGACACGTGTCTTAGGATCCTGTTTAACATACTACCCTTATTTTGTTTGAGTTGTGCTGTTTATATGCATTATATGTGGAGGTAAACTTGAGTCCCCTTATTTGTTCCTTCCTGTTTTATTTGCTAAAGTCCTATGTGTTATTGCTTGTCGCCTTAGTATTTTCTCCTTTAAACCTAAGGGTCTATCTAGAACTGCCCATAGGTAGAGGTCTTAAATTCCTCCAGGGCCATTAAGAAGGGACGGGTAACATCACGCATAGAGGTCGCTAAATAACACTCGCTTTAATAACCGCTAAGGGGTAGATATGGATATGATGAACGGTGCGCTAATGCCACGTGTAGCCCCTCTTTGAGGAGTGATTACCGGGCATTGTATTGATGTGACCCTATAGAATAAATAACATAGGACTCCCCTCCCTATCCTTTACATATGTATTTAGACCTTTCCTTATATGCATACTTAGGCTTTAAATCTCTTCAAATGTGTCTTCATATGTGTTCTTAGACTTCGAACTCTTTCAAAACCCTTACTTATTTAAACTTTAATTACTTATTTGCTACTTGCCTAAATTCACAAAGTTGTTTGGCGGAGAACCACATTTGTGGACTCTGAGGGGTGCATGACACCTTTCCCTCGGAGTAATTTCAAGCCCTTACCCTATCTATGATTATCCAAAGATATGTTTGTAAATTAGTAGGTTCCCTAACGCACCATTAATTCGTTAGGTGGCGACTCTTCAACTCCTTGTATACCCCTTTCCCAAATGGGAAATGAGTTGTCCCAATAATGTCAAAGACCCTGACTGATCCTAAAGGAAAGGAGAAAATGGGGGGCGCGACACCTAAAATCTTGTTGTTCTAGGTGTTGTAAGTCTGAGAATACAGGGATTATTACCATTTTTTATTTAAAACAGGGTAATCAAATGTGAAGTTGTTCTATACCTCTTTTATGAATCAGTAGTTTAAACGAGGTGTGGCTTAAGAAAATGCAAACAAAGTACCTAATACATGATTTCGAAATGCATAGAAACAACAGTTTTAGGACAATCATCTTTAAATTAACAGAATCCCTAAAGCATGATCTCTAAATGCACCAAAGAATTACAGAATTGTTAGGACATGATTTTGAATGCGCATGAGTAGCAGCTTTTATGTTAATGTTGTTTATTAACCTGGGAGCAGGATTTCTAAGTGATAAACATGTATTAGTGTCAAATGAGATTATGAAGCAGTATACGTGAAACAGAAGCGCATGATATCTAATGAATGACATGATTTGAATGTATTGGTCCTAAAACAGGGATTCTAATGCAAGTACAAATAATGTCAATCCTATGACATGATGTCTAACCCAATGATATTGATAGAAATATATAACTACCTTCCCCACATCACTAGCCATCCCCAAGGTTCGTTTACAAATAATTATTATAGACCAGCTGAATAAATTACATAAATAGATAAAGAAAATGAAAAAGTTATACTATAGGTAGCCTGAAGCAAGCCCAAAATATACCAAAACTATCCAAAGCCTCATATGCCAAGTTCCATAGCCTTTCTCATGTCCGGGTGTGTCAGAGTTCCCTAAGGACCTCAAGGATCCCGAGCAGTGCTCACACCCAGATTTCATAACCAGAACTGAGTAAGTGCAGTGTGGAAGAGCCAGCTCCAATGCATCAGAGTTCAGAGGGATCTCATAGGGATCCCAAAGCAGTCACACATTGGAGGGGCAGAACTTAAGGACCTAAGAGTAGAATGAGAGTGCTTGACATAGTTTTAGAAAGGTTTTAATAGGAAAGCAGTATTTGAAAATGACTCAGTTGAAATAGTTTTTTAAAATAGGAGAGGTGTTCTGTAAAACACAGTTTTGACAAGAGTTGTGTAACCAAAAAAACAACAAATCAAACACAGAGTCAAATAGGTTCAGCAACACTCAATTCTTCACACATGTGTCACTGGGGATTAGGGACAAGTAGAGCATGTCTGGTGAACACATAATAGACAAAAGCATAGAAGTTTCGAGTCAATAGGTCATAGCTTCAGAGTTGCTAATGGTTGCATTGAGTCAGAAGTGCTTAGGGAGCTAGTGGGGTTGGGGATAACTAATGGTGTAAACAGAGTACATGATGATGAATAATAGAAGACATAGTGGTATCAAACAGAGTTGGGCATATAATCAGAACAGTCCTGAATAACAAATTGCTTACAAAACAGGTTTGTACCAGAAATTAGAGGAATCAACCAGTTAACCATTCAAACATGCATAGACAGAACATAGTCAGTTTGAAACACACTACAAAGGGAGTAATATATCCATAAGAAAGATGATTCTAAGAGGGGTAGGAAATAACTAACATGTTAGATGAAGCAATAATGTAAACAAGTCAACTACATGTTGGACAACAGAACCATAGATAGAAACAGATTAGGAATATGATAAACTGAAGAGGTAGGAAACACATTGGTTTGAGAACTTGAATTTAAAAATCAGAACATACCAGTAAGGAGAGTAAACACAAAGGGAAGAACAGGAAAAGCACAATAAGCCTTGGCTTGCAGCCGGCTAATTTAGTAGCAGTAGAAAGTAGCCAAAAGAAAGCAGAAGAGTTTTGAGTGTGAGAGAGAGTTTGAACTAATGTGAGTTCGTGTCTGTGTGTTAATGAGATAGCATATATATATATATATATATATATATATATATATATATATATATATATATATATATATATATATATATATATATATATATATATATATATATAGTTTTAAACCTAGGTAAAAAATAAGGTAAGAATCAAAATTATGCAGTAATTATGCAACTCAGAATTAGCTAGAGTAAAATCAGTGCAGGTACTCCCTTAATTAAGGGGGTTAATTTCAAATGGTAGGTAAAAAATAAGGAAAGATACCATATATAGCTTAAGGAAATAATTCAAATAGTAAGTACAAAAAAGGTAATAAGGCTAGGTTAAGAAAATCTTAATTAAGGAAACAATGTTAAGAACCAGTAAATAAGGTAGTCAAACACATAATAGGTTAATAAAAATGATTTAGAAGTTGGAAATCAGTAAAGGGTATCAATCAGTAAAAGGGTATCAATTATAGGATATCAAGGGTTCAAAAATAGTACTGATTAAAGGAAATTACTACAAAAGTTTTGTGAACAAGCGAAATAAACACAATATAGGCAAGGAAAAACGAATCACAAACCCTAATAAGCATAATATAGTAAAAATCACAGAAGCTCAAACGTGTTCCTGAGGAACAAGCATACATACAAATAAAACGAACAAATAAGCAAAGACAGTCTCAGAACCCAGGATTAAAACCAAAAGAATTAAGGTTTTCAACATAGTTAATCAAGTAAATGGGGAAAACCTAAATAAACTGTTTAACCACAGTAAATATTATAGAATAACACTTAAAAATTGTCACGACCCGTTTCCGAATTGTGATGGCGCCTGTCGTGGAACCAGGCTAGCTAACCGCTACAACAATACTCAATTCATTTACTAGAGAAATTTACTCATTATTGGCTCAACTCATAGAAATACGCAAATTTTAATCATTTAAAACAGTCTAATGGAAGAAAATAGGCTCCAACAATCAATCTAGGATCTGGAGTCACGCAGTCATGAGCTACTAACATGAGTATAACTGAGAAATAATACTGAAGTCTTAAGTTTCCAATTTCTAATACATGAGGGAAAATAAGGAAAGGAGGGACGGGACAGCGAACGCCAGCTGCTACCTCGTCGGCTCTGAGGGATAAGTTGTTATCACCGATCCACGTCAAATCTCGGTGCACCTGGATCTGCACACACAGTGTGCAGGTAAGTAACGAAAACAACCTACGGTCTGAGGAGGTAGTGACGAACTCAACCTCCGTAAATAAACAGTGCAAATAATGAAAATTCCAAAACTAATCGAGAATATCAGTGACAATCATGTTATGTAAATGACCCTGGAAAACTTAGTAAAAATCCGGGAATAACAAATGAATGACATGTATGTAGTATGCATCTCTCACAGGTGGTCCTCTCGGTACACATAGTTGGCCATTGGCCCAGGGAAATCCATCTCGTAACATGTACGACGTGGCGACTCAGTCACTAAGTACCGAGGGAGCAGGCCAATTCAGCCTTTCGGAGAAATCCATCTCCGGGATATCATACTCATCCATAATCTGTACCAGGGAAATCCATCCCTCCATATCTCATAAACAGTATCTGTGCCAGGGAAATCCATCCCTCTATATCTCATATCTCGGACAAATCCATGTCCAGGGAAATCCATCCCTCAGTATCTAATATCGCGGACAAATCCATGTCCAGGAAAATCCATCCCTCAATAACTGTGCGCTCACTGGGGGTGTAAAGACTCCGGAGGGGCCGCCAATGATATGGCCCAAGCGCTATATATATATCAAGCCCACGAAGGGTATATCATCTCAACATTCGGCTCTAGGCCCATACTCAGTCAGAATTACCAGTCTCCTCCTGAACACTCTCATTATGTAAACAACCCAAACAATGACAATGCATGATAAATCAATGATTTCTGAGACTGAAATATGAATACATGTGTAATAACAGGACTGAGCATGCACAAGTAAGGTTCACAATAGAAACAACGGTAACAGGCCATTTCTGGTCTCCACAAATAGACATGAAGTCTTATCATTTATACTTGTTATGTTTTCTTTTAGATTCTACGCATCAATGGCCTTCGCAGTACCGATATCATGGTGGAACAACAGTTAGACCGTGCCTGGGAATAAGCCGGGCCACAACAAATCAACCAACACTCATATGCCCGTCACTTGGCGAGTGTATCATAGTAACTATCATCAATTAGCATGTACATTGGGGTTTTGAACCCCTCAGTTCCAAGGTTGAAGTCGTTACTTACCTCGAAATCGGCTAAACACTACTCCGCGAGGCCCTTTCCTCGAGAATCGGCCTCCAAACGCTCCGAATCTACCAATAATCAATTACATAGTGTTACAATGTGCTAAGGAAAAATTCCCAAACAAAATCTAGCAAAACTACTAAAAATCCCGAATTCGGTCCAAACCCGGCCCTCGGGCCCACGTCACGAAAGTCAGAAATTTTCACAACACTAGGTTCCTTGTCTTTTCCCGAGTCTAACCATACCAAGAACACGAAAATCGGACCTCAAATGGTCCTCCAATTCCCCCATTCTTCTTCTCTTAAACCCAAGCCCTAACCACCATTTTTCTACTGTTTTTACCAAAGATTTCAACCTAAAATCGTTCTTAATGCACAATATAACGAGTTTTGAGTCCAAGAAACTTACCTCCTTGAAGAAACAACGAAATCCCTCTTCAAACCCCTTCAAAACCTCCAACCCGTGTGTAAAAATGGTGAAAGAAGACTAATTTCGCGAAGGCTGCCTTTTATAGGTTCTGCCCAGGCATTTCCGCAATAGCGATGCCTTTCTCGCACCTGCGACTCCGCAGGGGCGACTTATCAACCGCTCCTGCGACTTCTCACTTAAGTTGCCCAGCTCCCGCACCCGCGATACTCTTCCCGCGCCTGCGACATCGCAGGTGCGGACCTCCATCCGCCCTTGCGACCTCTTTCGCACCTGCGGCCTCTTTATCGCAACAGCGGGCCCGCAGGGGCGACATATTGACCGCACCAGCGGTTCTTCACTTAAAACCCAGAGCCCACGCCAGCGACCCCATCCCCTGCACCTGCGACCTCGCAGGTGCGATCTTCATTCCGCCCCAGCGACCAAACCTCGCACCTGCGCCATCCTTCTCGCGCTTGCGATATCCGCACCTGCGGCCCAAGCATCGCAGGTGCGATCACACCAGCAACATCAGCTTCAGCTGGATATTTGGGTTCCAAATTTTCGTTAAACACCCGAATTCAAGCCCTAGCCCCTCGGGACCCCAACCAAACATACCAACATATCAAACATGGTTATTCAAACTTTGTCGAGCCATTAAAACACCAAAAACAACATCAAAACCATAAATTCTCATCCAATTCAAGCCTATGATTTCCAAAAACTTCCGAAACACGCATTTGATCAAAAACCCAACCAAACCATCTCCGAATGACCTGAAATTTTGCGGGCAATTCCAAAATTACATAACGAGGCTGCAAGAACTCTTGGAATCCCATTCCGACCCTCGGATCAAAATCTCGCCTATCAACCGGAATTCGCCAAAATACTAACTTCGCCAATTCATGCCTAATTATGCACCGGGCATCCTAAAAATATTCTGAACACACTCCTAAGTCCTAATTCACCTAACGAAGCTGTCCGAACCATAAAACCCGCATTCCGAGGTCGTTTACCAATAAGTCAACTCCGGATTGACTTTTCCAACTCTAAAGCTCTTGTTAGAGACTAAGTGTCTCAATCCACTCTATTTTCACTCCAAACCCGAACCAACCAACCCCAACACTTCACGAACAGTCTAAACGAGCTACTACAAGACAGAAATAAGGGAATAAATGCATATACCGCATAATGACGGATCGGGTCGTTACATTCTCCCACTCTTAAACAACCGTTCGTCCTCGGATGGGTCTAGAAACATACCTGGAGTCTCAAACAAATGAGGATATTTGCTCCGCATCTCCCGCTCGGTCTCCCAGGTGGCCTTCTCCACTAGCTGACCTCTCCACTGAACCTTCACTGATGCTATCTCCTTTGATCTCAACTTTCTAACCTCACGAGTCGAAATAGCCACTGGCTCCACCTCATAAGACATATCACCCTCAAGCTGAGCTGTGTTGTAGTCTATCACATGAGACGGATCACCAACATACTTCCGGAGCATCGATACATGGAACACCGGATGAACACTCGATAACCTGGGTGGTAAGGCAAGTCTATAGGCTACTTCCCCCACCTTCTTAAGCACCTCAAACGGGCCGATATACCGGGGACTAAGCTTTCCCCTCTTCCCGAACCTCATAACACCCTTCATGGGTGACACCTTCAGCAGAACCTTATCACCCTCCATGAAAGACAAGTCTCGAACTCTCCGATCTGCATAGCTTTTCTGCCTGGACTGAGCTGTGCGAAGTCGCTCCTGGATCAACTTTACCTTCTCTAACGCATCCTGAACCAAGTCTGGGCCTAACAACCTAGCCTCACCGGGCTCGAACCAACCAACCGGAGATCTACATCTCCTACCATATGAAGCCTCATACGGGGCCATCTGAATACTGGACTGGTAGCTACTATTGTATGCAAACTCTGCCAAAGGCAAAAACCGATCCCACAGACCACCGAAATCAATCACACGAGCACGCAACATGTCCTCCAAGATCTGGATAGTCCTCTCCAACTGGCCGTCAGTCTGTGGGTGAAATGATGTACTCATCTCTACCTGCGTGCCCATACCCCTCTGTAAAGACCTCCGAAATTGAGACGAAAACCTAGTACCCCTATCAGATATGATGGAAACTGGAACCCCATGCAATCTAACAATCTCCCTGATGTAAATATCCGCTAACTTCTCTGAAGTATAAGTAGTACTGACTGGAATGAAGTGTGCCGACTTGGTCAGTCGATCTACAATGACCCAAATAGCATCAAATCCCTTCGAAGTCCGTGGGAGCCCAACTACGAAGTCCATGGTAATCCGCTCCCACTTTCACACTGGAATAGCCATCTTCTGAAGCAACCCACCTGGCCTCTGGTGCTCATGCTTGACCTACTGACAGTTGAAACACCGAGCCACATACCCCACAATATCTTTCTTCATCCTCCTCCACCAATACTGCTGTCTCAAATCCTGATACATCTTCGCGGCACCCGGATGGATGGAATACCGCGAACTATGAGCCTCTGCCAATATCAACTCTCGAATACCATCTACATCGGGCACACAAATACGACCCTGCATCCTCATAACCCCGTCACCATCAATAGTCACATCCCTGGCATCACCCTGCTGAACCTTGTCCCGAATGACCAACAAATTACGATCATCATACTGGCGTGCTCTAATCTGATCATATAAAGAAGACCTGGCAGCCATACTCGCTAACACCCGTGGGGGTTCTGACAAGTCCAATCTCACCAACTGTCCTGCTAAGGCCTGGACATCCCGTGCTAAAGGTCGCTCCGCTGCTGAGAGATAAGATAAACTCCCCAGACTCCCTACTCGATGAATCAGAGCATCGGCCACCACGTTGGCCTTTCCTGGATTATACAAAATGGTAAGGTCATAATCCTTAAGAAGCTCCAACCATCTTCTCTAGCGCAAATTCAA
>ML276665.1:0-33261 GCA_005239495.1 Nicotiana undulata
CGTCATCCTGACAGCACCTCCGGAGCCTTCTAGTTTCATTTTGCTCAGTCTTTTGTTCCAGACCGCGGCTTGTGTTTTTGTATATATATATTTCAGTTGCTGTATCTATGTAGCCGCACGTTGACACTGTGACACTAGTCCTGTCACACACTTGTTGTAGTTATGATTGGGTTTTCGGGGTTGTATATTTTTGGCCTAGCTGTGGTTCAGCTGGTATCTACGGCCTGACCCCATATCGCTGTTATATTCCGCATTATATTTGTTATAAATTGTAAATAACTGGAATATCGAGTTCTGGGGTAGTATCTCCTAAGGATTCATATGTTGGCTTGCCTAACCTCACCGTTAGGTTCCATCACGACCTGAACCGGGTTTTGGGTCGTGACATAAAGTCATCATCAACAATCTAAAAAAGGGGCTAGAAAAAGACAAAGGAAATTGGCCTGATGTGTTACCAGCGGTATTATGGGCATACAAAACAACTTCAAAAACAGCCACGGGAGAAACTTCATTCGCACTTGTCTATGGCTCAAAAGCCTTAATACCCGTGGAGATAGGTGAACCAAGCATAAGGTTTACAACAACAACGGAGGATGAAAACAACGATGAGTTGAGCATTAATTTGGACTTACTCAAACAAAAAAGAGAAGCCGCATTAATACGGATGGCAGCTCAGAAACAAATCATAGAGCGTTATTACAACCGTAAAGCTCGCCTCAGATACTTCAAGATTGGGAACTTTGTTCTTAAGAAAGTCTTTCAATCAACAAAAGAAGCAGGTGCAGGGAAGCTAAGTCCAAAATGGGAAGGACCCTACGAAGTCCGAGGCATAGCTGGGAAGGGAGCTTACGAGCTGGAAGCTATGGACGACATAATACTACCAACAAGCTGGAATGCCATCCATTTGAAGAAGTACTGCTTCTAAGGAAAAGGAATACCCCCGGTCAGGTATCACACGTTCAGTTTTGTTTTGAATATTTAAAATTTTACTAACCTTTTTAGATGATAGGCATAAAGCTAACCCATCACCAGATGACGATATTAGACCTGCAAAGACGCAGGGAAGTAATTGAATTCCCGATCTAGGGTTACACTTTTGGATGGACGTTTTAAAGGGTTAAGCAGTCATCATCTAAAAACTATATACCTTCGAGTGCCGAATGTTTTTCCTTTTTAGGAAAAGGACCACAAGGAAGGAATAGTCAAGTGCTCGAGATTTCATACTTCAAAGCTCAAACACTTGGGGGACTATACAGTATGGAAGGCTAAGAGGAAGCAAAGAAGACTATCAAAAAGTCAAAGCTCGAGCCTAAAGATCCATCTACCCAACAAGTCAAGTGATACGAGCAAAATTGAAAGAGCCAAAGACTCAAACACAAAGCCTGATCCAGAAAACCTTCGAACATGTTCAGGTTGAAAGGAAAAATATTAGCTACGAGGAAGAAATGCACATTTTTGTACTTATTCAGAAGAAAACCTGTTGTAACCAAAAACAGTTGTGGATAAAAGATCATCATCATTGTACTCATTCAAAAACTGTTGTAACTAAAAACAGTTACGAAATCTTTGTACTTACATAGAAAACTATTATCAAATAAAATAGTTACGGATGAAAGATCAAAATCCTTGTATTTGTTTGAAAAAATGTTATCAACAGTTACAGATGAAAAAGAATTTCCTCGTGATTATTGAAAACTGTTGTCAACAAAAACAGATACGGGTAATAACCCCAACCTTTATTAAAACTGTTACGAACGAAAAACAGTTGTTCTCTTGTATTAACTCGAAAAAACTATTACATACGAAAAACAGTTGCGAAATACAAGTGTATATCAAATCTGTTAAAAGAAAACAGTTCCAACATGAGTTTTAGACGATAATCGAACACATGTAAAATGTTGTGAAAGTTCAAACAAAAACATTCTCCAGAAACATTTTTAAACATGTGAAAAATTCCTATCACTCTATTGCATTATTACACCATTATGGAGTTGAGACGTCTTCTTCATTAAGTGTCGATAAAAAAGGGCCCTCTTTTATAAACTAATGCCTACTACAAAAAGGCACGCATTTTATATGCAACATCGTACCTACTATGAAAAGGTATGAGCAATTTCATCATACTCATGCAAAAACTCAGAGGTAAAACAAAAACCTCGAAAATTAAGCATGCAAAAGATTTAAAAAGAGTGAAACAAAAACTCAAAGCAAAAAAAGTCATACTTGCATATATTAAAATGACTAAGTAAAAACTAAGTATTAGCTAATACTTAGCCGCATATAGTTTTGTACATTGGGGTGGCCCTAAGTTGTCAGTTGGGGACTTTAAAGAGAACCAAATTTACCCCCGATGGAGCTGAGGGTAACCACCAATCAAAACAAAAGGGGGGGGGGGAACCAACATCTTAATTGTCTTTAGAAGGGGGATAAACTTCTTCACTGGCATAGGAGGCAGGAGCAGCTGGGGGCGAGGGGACTTGAGCAACAGGAGCCTTACCTTCGAGTGAAGAGAGATTCTAACCTTCTTGAGCCTTCTCCATGGCTTCTTTTCCTTTAGCTATTTCAGCACTAAGGTCGAAACCCTCTTGACTCATTTCCGTCAATGTGTCGAGGCGAGAATTCATGTACGCCCAACTAACAGTGACAACTGCCACTTTCTTAAGAGCTTCGCAATCATTCTCCCATATCATGATCTTAGCTCTCAGCCCGTCCTTCTCATCCTCAACAGCATCTTTGGTGGCCCTTTAAAGGTGCAACAAATCTCTCCAAGAATCGAATTTTGTCCAAGGCATTGCAAAGATCCTCCTGGGTCTGAGTCAGAGACTGCACAAGCTCGCACGGGTACTCTTCTTTCTGATCCAGCAAGGCTTTTAAACTCCTAGCTTCTTCTGAGGCACATGATAACTGTTCAGCAAATGAATACTCAAGGATGCACTTGTCTTTGTCCGCCTGGTTAGAAGAAGCCTTCTCCACTACCAACTCCACGCCATGACTCTCATATGCCGCTCCAAGGTGCGTTTTTCTTCTTCTAAGGTTTCCATGTCAAGCCTCAGGCTGTCATATTGTCCCTTCCAGTTACCCGCTTCAGCCTACCACTCTTTTATTTCCTGCTCCGCATTAGAAATCCTCCTCATGAGCTCCGTGCCTATAAGATTGATCTACAAAGATGAAATCAATTAGATACGACAATTACATGTACAAGAATGAAATGCAAAAGAATGCACTTTACCTTCAAAGAGGAATGCACAATCTCATTAGCCCAGGTAAGAGAACTACGACTATCCAGCTTGGTCCTCTCTTTTGGGCCTATCAAGGGCTTCAGCCACACATCTGGCTGGCCGGATTTCTTAAAAAGGCTCCCACTAGCCGGTGGAATCTTAGGAGCTGAAAAAGCCACGGGCAAAGTAGTAACGGGAGCAGTAATAGCCAAGGGAGCGGAGGAAATGACAGGAGCAGATGAAAGAACTTCTCTAAAAGAAGGAGGAAAAACAGCCAAGGGAACTTCATTAACAACGGGGCCAAAGCCTTCACGGAAACAATGATCCAAAGAATCATGCACTAGAGAGAGAGAAGAATCCTCAGAGGAAGAAGGTCTGACTTCAGGTACGGAAGGCACATCCACGGGTGTAGACTCATCGTCTGAAATCACCCTCCTTCTACGCGACCTATGCACCAAAGTGTCCTCCTCTTCCTCCCCCTCTTCCGAGGCCCTAGCTCCACTAGCCTTTCTCTTCGAAGACGAAGATCCTCAAATAATTTCCTGGGCCTGAGCCAGGGACATTTTGGAAATAGATGCAGCAGACACTTCACGGATAGGAAACCCTATAAAATATAAAGGGTTAAAATGAGAAAGAGATTCGAGCAAGGAAAAAAATGAAAAAGCTTCACTTACTGTGAGTTTTCACTGTCCAACCGTACTTCCCGGAGAAGTACTTCCAAGACCTTTCCTCTAATGGAGTAATCGACAACAACGTTTCTACCCAATCACGGATCCCGGAGACATTCTCAACAATACCCATTATTTCTGAAAGAAGAAGAAACAACTACGGTGTTAATAAAACACTTAAAGCAAAAAAGAAGAAAAATAACAAATGTGAGATAAAATGTACTCACGTGCACAATTCCACTTCTCTGGGAAGGGAAGATTTTCTTCACCCACTAAACTAGCAGTGGGCGCAGCAACGTACCGAAGGTACCAACCTCTATCCTTATCGTCATCAGGGGTTACCAACACTCTTTTACTCCTGGCAGCTAGAGTAAAAATCCCTTGACGAAATAAGGCAGGAGAATAAAGATGAATGAGATGATTAAAGGTGAAAGGAACCGAGGCTAAAGTAGCTAAACACTGGAGACACACAACAACTCGCCACACAAGAGGACCAACTTGTCCTAAGCAAATTTTGAAGAAACGACAGAATTCGATGATGACTGGATGAATAGGAGGTTTAAGCCCTAAAGTAAAAGGGTAGGTATAAACGAAAGAATATCCCGTTTTGTAAGACATTATTCTTTGGTTGCTATTCGGAATAATGATATGGAAATCAGACTTCCAAGAACATTCCCTACGAACAAGGGGAACTAAACATTCGGTAATAAGGGTAGGGTACCTATCAGCACTATCAAGGGATAACGGCTGATCAACAAGGACCTGACTATCCCTAGAGAAGGTAAACTCAGCAGGAATGATTTCATCCACTCGTGGTTCGCGTAAAGGTTCATTATGTACTCTACCCCTAGACAAAGACCTGGAAGCCCTAGCTCTTGGAGAAACTAAAGACCTAGCAGAATAAGGAGAAGTAATCTGGGAAGATGAAGAGCCTTTTAAAGGAGTAGAGCCTAAACTCCTCAGTCTACCACCTCTCCGGCTCAGCGTCAGAGCAGAAGAAGAGGTCAAATCATCCACATTTATCACTCCTTTAGGTTGGTTTGATGAAGACATATTTACGAAGACAAGGTAAAAGGTTCTTCACAAACAAAGAATGAAAGTTTTTCGTGAAAGTAAAGAAAGGAAAAAGGGTATTTATACTCAAAGACAACCGTCAAAAATGGGAAAAAACAATGATGTGAAAGTCATAATTGAAGATGTCACATCGTGACTGATGCATCCGCAAAAAGCCCTAAAAGGTGCCGAGTAATTGCAGAACCAATCCAGAGGTGACATGTGGATTAAGCATTAAATAGAAGTGACAAGCTACACCTATGTTCAGAGAAGGATACAATGTTTCGAAGTAAAGCGACGGCAAAATATTCCCGCCATAAATGCGTATCCACTTACCAAATATTAATCGATAAATAAATGGTAAGTGGGGTGACTATCTGTATTGGTAAGAAGAGCTTCACACGTATGATAATTCTTGACGATTCATCCAGTTACATGGAACAAGGAAAACATGACAGCTGGACATGATTCTATAAGGAGGTGCGAGGCAAAGAGGCACGACACTATATACCTACGAGGTAATCAACTACGGGAAACTCAACTTGATTGAGACAAAGAAGAGACACGGTTAGAATGAATCCGGACAGAGCTACGGACAGATTCAAAGATCTTCAATTAATGATCCACACGTTACACAACCTTCACGCAACAGTTACGGTTATTCACTGTAACGTTACATTAATGTAATAATTAGTCATTAATGTGTTATCATTGCAAGAGGTAGACGTTACACTGAAGAATTCCCTATATAAGGGGATAGAAATGAACTTGTAAGGGACATATGGACTACGAATACAATACTCTTTATATTTCTGTGCATCATACTATTGTCTATTTACTTACTCCTTTTTATTTATCATTATTTCCCTGATTACCAGTAACCCGTGTTCATTCCTAAAAATAAGCTTTAGTCAAGGGATCTAATTCTTTGGTTAAACACACGCCCCAGGCGGTGAACGGCCATGGTGAGCTTGTTGCATTGAGCTCGTTTGGAGGTACCTTTATCATTACTGCGTGTATCTGACAGTGGTGGCATTTCCGGACATACTAGATGCAGTCCTTTTCCATAATCATCCAAAAATAACCAGCTCAAAGTATTTTCTTTTCCAAAACAAAACCGTTCATATGTGGACCGCAGGTCCCAACATGAATTTCCTCTAGTAGTTTTGATGCTTCCTTTGCGTAGACATGTCTTAATAATCCCAAGTCGGGAGTCCTCCTATACAGGATTCCTCCACTGTGAAAGAAGTTATTGGATAGTCTTCGAAGTGTGCGTTTCTGAGTGGGGTTCGCAAGCTCTGGGTACTCTCCTTTTGACAAGTACTCCTTGATATCATGAAACCAAGGCTTTCCGTCTGCTTCTTCTTCAACATGGCCACAATAAGCTGGTTGGTTATGGATCTTCACGGGAATAGGATCGATGAAATTCTTGTCCGGATGCTGGATCATTAAGGACAAAGTAGCCAATGCATCGGCGGACTCATTCTGGATTCTAGGGACATGCCGAAATTCTATCTTCGTGAACTTGTTCCTCAATTCCTGTATGTGGTGTAGATACGACAGTATCTTGGAATTCTTGGTTGCCCATTCTCCTTGTACCTGATGTACCAGTAGGTCTGAATCACCAATTACTAACAATTCTTGAACGTTCATGTCAATGGCCATGTTGAGCCCCAGGATGCAGGCCTCATATTCAGCCATGTTGTTGGTGCAGGGGAACTTGAGTTTGGCAGATATCGGATAATGTTGACCGGTTTCCGATATTAAGATGGCCCCAATGCGGACTCCCTTGAAGTTAGCTGCTCCTTCAAAGAACATCCTCCAACCTTCATGGAATTCTGCAATGTCTTCTCCTATGAATGATGCCTCTTCATGAGGAAAATACGTTTTCAGAGGTTCGTACTCTCCATCCACGGGGTTCTCAGCAAGGTGGTCTGCTAATGCTTGTCCCTTGACTACTTTCTGAGTCACATAGATAATGTCGAACTCACTCAGCAGGATTTGCCACTTGGCTAGCTTGCCAGTGGGCATGGGCTTCTGAAAGATGTACTTCAATGGATCCATACTCGATATGAGATATGTAGTATAGGCACAGAAATAGTGCCTCAGCTTTTGAGCTACCCAGGTCAAAGCGCAGCAGGTGCGTTCCAATAGAGAATACCGGGCCTCATACGGAGTGAACTTCTTGCTGAGATAATAAATAGCTTGCTCCTTCCTTCTTGTTTCATCATGCTTCCCCAGAACGCAACCGAAGGCTCCATCTAACACCGCGAGGTAGAGTAGCAAAGGTCTACTTGGCTCAGGTGGTACCAAGACTGGTGGTGTTGACAAGTACTCCTTAATTCTGTCGAAGGCCTTCTGGCAATTATCGGTCCATTTGGTCGCATCATCTTTCCGTAGATTGTGCTATGAACCGGCTGATGTAGTTAAGCCGTCCCAAGAAACTCATCACATAGTTTTTGTTCCTTGGCGGTGGTAATTCTTGAATGGATTTAATCTTTGATGGATCCAATTCTATCCCTCGGCGACTGACAATAAACCCAATCAGTTTTCTAGCAGGAACCCCGAATGCACACTTCGCGGGATTCAGCTTCAGATTGTAGTTCCGCAACCTATTGAAGAACTTCCTCAAATCTTCTATGTGGTCAGTGTCTTTCTTAGACTTGATAATAACATCATCCACGTATACCTCGATCTCATTGTGAATCATGCCGTGGAAGATGGTGGTCATAGACCTCATGTAGGTGGCCCGTACATTCTTCAGGCCGAATGGCATCATCTTGTAACAGTACACTCCCCATGGCGTAATGAAAGCCGTCTTCTCAACATCTTCCTCATACATCCAAATCTAATGATAACCAGCGAAGCAATCCACGAATGATTGTAGTTCATGCTTGGCGCAATTGTCAATTAGGATATGTATATTTGGGAAGGGGAAGTCGTCTTTCGGACTAGCCCGGTTGAGATCCTGGTAATCGACATAGACTCTGACCTTCCCATCCTTCTTTGGTACTGGCACAATGTTGGCTAACCATGTCGGGTACTCCACTACTCTGAGAACCTTGGCGTTGATCTGCTTGGTAACATCTTCCTTGCTTTTCAAACTCAAGTCGGGTTTGAACTTTCTAAGCTTTTGCTTTACCGTCGGACACATTGGATTGGTTGGCAATTTGTGAGCCACAATAGACGTACTTAGACCAGTCATGTCATCATACGACCAGGCGAATATATCCTCATACTCTTTCAAAAACTCTGTGTATTCTTTTTTTTTTTTGATGGTGACAAATGAATGCTGATGCGAGTCTCCTTGACGTTTTCCGAATCTCCCAGGTTGATAAATTAACCCTCGTCTAGGTTGGACTTAGGTATGTTCTCAAAATTCTCAACTTTTTTTACAATCTCATCAGGCATGTCATCTTCCTCTGGATCAATGTCCGTTAGGTCTGTTCTCAAAATTTTGCAGACAAGTCATGAATGACATAACGGAACTATCCCCGATCTCGGAATCGCATTCGGACCTCGGTAACATAAAATCACATTTCAAGCCAAATTTCAAATTCTAAGAAAATCCTCAAAATTTCATTAACTCTAATTTTCCCAATTTGATCCGAAACCCGTCAAATCAAGTCCGTTTCTTACCAAATTTTACAGACAACACATATTAACTATATCGAACCTGTTCCGGACGCCAGAACCTTAATACGGGCCCGTTATCACAGGTTTCACATCAAGATTCATTTTCATAAGCCTTTATTATTTACAGAAAATAATTTTCTTTAAAAATTCATTTCTCGAACTTGGGTCCTCGGAATTCGATTCCGGGCGTACGCCCAAGTCCCATATTTTCCTACGGAACTTCAGGGACCATCAGATCACGGATCCCAGTCCGTTCACCAAAAGTGTTGACCAAAGTCAACTTTATTCAACTAAATATCATAAATTCAACTATTTATCAAGTTTCCACATAAAGGCTTCCCGGCTACGCGCCCGGGCTGCGCACGCACATCGTGGTAAGATTGACGGAGGCTTTCGGGGCCTCAGAACACAGTCATAATTAAATTTACATAAGATGACCTTTTGGGTCATCACAGTTTACTCAAAATTCCACTCTTACTCAATTTCCTCAACTTAAGGCTTCTGAAATGAGAACTTTCCTTTCAATTTAACTCCGAACCTCCTGAATTTCAACTCTGACAATACACACAAGTCACAATACCCGAAATGAAGTTGTTCATGACTCCTAACTGCTGAACGACGCGCTGGATCTCAAAACGACTGGTCGGGTCGTTACATTCTCCCCCACTTAAACAGACGTTTGTCCTCGAATGTGCCAAGAACTGCTCTGGAGTTATGTGAAATCAGTGTTTAGCACCTAGTGCACCTGCCCGTGCTACTACAACCCCGCTGAGCACACAAGCTTGATCAAATCTGAAGATATCCTCTTCTTATACACACAATACGTTCCGAACTCGGTTCCAACAACCTGAAATTCTCTGCCATGCCTGATTCTAACGTTTGAACACCGTATCAACTACCATACGAGGCACCAGAACACAACTACACGCCTTTGTTGAATCAGCACCATACACTGCAAAGTTAATAATCTGACCACAATAACGCTCCCTGAACCTTAATAGCCAGAATTCTGCGAATTTGATGCTCTCAAGGCACCTTATCAGATACATTCATACATTCTGCTATAACGCCGACGATATCACCACAACGGAGGAGATGAGTAGAAATTCATAACCATTTGCAGAGTTAACTACACGTTGAAATCTTTTCTCTAACCTTAGATCATCATCTCATTGCAAACCAATAATGACAACTCCCTTGCAATATACTCACATAATCCTAACACACCGATCCCAATTTTACAAATCTCGTCTCACCCAGTATGAACTGCTCAGATAACCAGTCACCCCGGGCATAACCAACAGTCTCACACGATGCCATAATGCGCCAAAAGGCCACAATTCGAACACGACACACAAGGAATGACATCAGGAAGGGACTGCCCGACTCACGCTATGAATATGAACTTTCCTCAAATAAATAGGAAGTAAAACACAAGAATAATCATTGTAGGAGTCTTGCTCAATATCACACTGCTGTAGCGCGTAACCCGATCCAAGTAACATACCCGTGGCGGCGTGCCACCCAATCCCATCATAGATTTTACATAAAGAAATATATACACAGAGCTGAATTGCTCACTAATACAATTTACTGACATCGGTCACAAGCACACTGAGTGCATAATACCATTCTGGGGAGACTGGTAGAGCCATATGCCACAAAACTCAAGCACAACTGAGGTGCAATATATAATCTGAATCTCAAGAGCCATTCTGCTCACTTAACCTCATCTCCACGCGGAACCTCACACATAAGAATTTATCAAGACGTTTCACTCACGCACAGCACAATCATAATATCACATGAATTTGACGAAGACGGGACAACACCTGATATCCCAACACCCCTCCATGAGGAGCGCTATACAGAAATGAACACATTTGGCTCGCATGAAGCCCATAGTCTTGTTTAAGTCCATTCATCCACTTCAAGGCGATTCTGCTCGCACTGAACTAGGCTGATAGCCTTACCTGGGCCCGTAATAACCCACCTTTTTCTCATAATACACAAGAGCGATCATCATAGCAGGGACAAACAGCCCACACTCCACAACCAACTGGATCAAACGCCTTTAAGGAATATATCCTCAATTAAGCAATATTGCATTTCCTTATACTTGGTCCAAATCTTCAATCAATCAGGTGACTACAAGTCACACTTACATAATCTTCCCGGGATCACGCTCCCACGACTTTTCACACATGTAGCCAATATGCACATCCATGCTACCGACCACCCTAAAGTTGTAAAACAACTCAAGGACCTGTAATCAGGATACGAGGCCTCTTTCACCAAACACCGATCTCAGGTGACATTGAAGACAACATCAGTTTCCTTGCTTATCCGAGCTCATGACATCCTTGTCAACACAAACTGCAATCTTGATTCTTAATTCCAGTTACATACTGCTTACTGCACCTAACATGCCGATAAGGGATGGCACAGGAACTCCTGAACCACTAATAGGGTGAACACTTCACCACATATAGAAATATTTCACTTGCCTCAATTCATGAAAACCATATCAACATACAAGTGAGTTCTCATCCTCACAATACATACAAATCCTTAAGTAGTGGACTGAACCACCCTAACCTTCCGGGATCCGCCTACACCTGACAGGCCATAGCATTTGAATGCTTCCGACTGAAATCTATTACGATGGCCGACAAGCCCCACACACATCTGTACAAACCATACACATGCCCAATCATACNACATACAAGTGAGTTCTCATCCTCACAATACATACAAATCCTTAAGTAGTGGACTGAACCACCCTAACCTTCCGGGATCCGCCTACACCTGACATGCCATAGCATTTGAATTCTTCCGACTAAAATCTATTACGATGGCCAACAAGCCCCACACACATCTGTACAAACCACACACATGCCCAATCGTACCGAAGGAACTGATCACCGCCGAGCAGGCACCGTTTCCTCATGGCTAACCAATCCATATTCTCTAATCATCTTTAATTGCCTCAAAGATAGTAGTATATCCTTTCAACTCATAGCAACTCAACCCTCACTCGTCCCAAGTGACCTTGATTCACGAGACCATGCTGCCTAAACTCCGCAACCCGTCTCACAACCTCCTGAAAATCATTCTACAACTCGAAGTTTATTTCTCTTGCTCTTCCAACACTATCCTGCGTGTTGAAATAACATAGAACACTCCAACTAGTCTCCTTCTACTTAGAGATTATACTGCAAAAGCTCGATTCTTAATCATACTGCTGCCTGAAACCCTTACACACCACAGTTTCGAACTTTTTAATTCACTAGGACCGCCGCTGAGAGTCACCCACTCTGGCTGGCCCAGAATACAATAAACTCCAAGGCTCTTCTAGCACATGAACATGATCTCAATGAAGCACATGACTGAGTCACTTCCCTTACAAATTGCCTATGTCTTAAGCACAAATTCTTAGTCTTCCAAAGCCTAACCCTGGTCTAATAGGACCAACTTGCACATTTTTATCATATGCCATGCTCGCTTACCGATTCACTCTTTTATCTTAGCTGTAACAACTTGCCGATACACTGGCAATTCTGAAATCCCATGAGGACACAACCCTACAATCCAACTAAAGGTGGTGGGACTCCCCCACTTAGCCCGAAGCTACCCCTTATATCACTCTAGACCCATGCTGGGATCCTTCCTCCCTTGCTAGCATGATCTTGCTCAACCAATCTGTCAGCCCTTCCGAATTTTGCATCCGCCGGATACCCAAAAATAATCCCTAGCATCATTAGCCCATTCTACCTCCTAACGAATCGCCGCTATGATTCCTTACAGAGAACTACTAATCATACCACCGCTATCCTATACCCAGAAATACCCGCTAACCTATGCCCAGAAATACCTGCTAACCTATTCCTTGAAATACCCACTAACCTATTCCCAGAAATACCTGCTACCCTACACCTAGGAATACCCATTAACCTATTCCCAAAAATACCGGCTAACCTATACCTAGAAATAACCCACCTGCAGAAATCACCAATTGACACCGTCCGACAATACTGCGCTACACCCTCCTATGACATCAACACCCCATCCTAAGCCTGCTCTCATTCACCAGCTTTACCAGTCCGTACGCTTCTCAGGGACATCTATTGAATGCGCCACAATATCCTCAAATTCACCTGCCATATCGCATCCTTCCTTATCCCTAATAATCTTATCTTTGTTGCATCTAGCCTTCCGCCGAATAACCACATTTCGGTTTAAGCTTGTGGACCTACTCCCTGTCCGCAAAATTTCTCAAATCACTTCAATTCCTCCTCAAGGCATGCCACCGCCTTACCAGTGAACTCATAGGCTATACTGCCACTTCTTACTTGGTTGGACTCATTCCCTTAAGCAATTACCCGACCTACGTCTCTGACGCAGGGCGTTTAGAGACTTAGCCGCTACCCGACACTTCTCACATGAATTCCTTTATCGCATGCTTCTCAATTGCGGCCTCCATGCAATATCATTTCCCGTAGCTCTTAAACCCGCAGATCACCACAACTTCAGACTCTTCAAAGATCATCTTCCTCAAGCTGTCTTCACTAGAAGTGCTTATTCAATACAGAACCACAGCACCCCACGACCTCAGACGACCGCTTCTTCAACACTACTTCACAACACACCAACCCAACGCAACCGAATAGCTATACGTCGGCGAACTTAACACATTCCATTTGGTCAAAGGCGATGATAGCTTATTACAGGTGAGTACTCCACCTCACCTGAAAACACCAATCCTTACTATTTTTATCAGCCCCAAACCTGATCATTTATAATCCAAATGCTTTTCCTACGCCGGAATAAAAATACTGAAATCTCGAAATCACACTTTGAGAAAACCTCCATTCAAACCGTTCATCACCCCAACACATGGGCAAACGGTGCCATGGGATGAACCAGGGCACAAATCTCACGGTGCACGCCCGCACACCCGTCACTTGGCATATGCGTCACCAATACTGATCACATAACAAGTATTTCGGGGTTTCGAACTCTCAGAACCAAGTTTGGAAACGTTACTTACCTCAAAATCGGCAAAATTCCTAGCGCACGGTGCCTCTGCCTCTAGACTCGGCCTCCGAGTGCTCCCAATCTATCAAAATCAGATTTATATCATTATAATATGTCAAGGAACGAAGCCCATTCGAAAATTATCAAACATTATCCAAAATCCCGAAATTGGCCAAACCCGACCCCTGGGACCACGTCTTGGAATTCGATAAAATTTACATCACAAAAATACTCATCCTCCCACGAGTCTACACATACCAAGAATGTCAAAATCGGACTTCAAATGACCCCTCAAATCCCCAATTTAAAGTCTCCAATTACAAGCCCTAATTACCCAATTTTGGTACTAATTCCCCACAAATTTCACCACAAATTAGTCCATTAATCACATATAACGAGTGTTAAGTCCAAAAGTCTTACCTCCACAAAGAACCCTCGATTTTTCTCTTCAAACCCCTTCAAAAAGCTCCAAACCCGTGTAAAAATGACTCAAAAATCGTTAAGGGTCCTATTTATATGATCTGCCCAGCGATGACTGCACCTGCGGTCCCAGGTGCGCACCTGTGCATTTCACTTAAAGGGCCATTTTCCACACCTGCAATGCTGCCTCCGCAGGTGCGGCCAAAACCTCGCACATGTGGCTCTCCTCCAGCCTAGCCAAAATCCGCACCGCGCCCCCTTTTGCGCACCTGCGGCCATCATACCTGCGGCTTCCCTTCTGCAGATGGGCCACACCAGAGAATTAGCACCAGCAGCATTTCTGCTGCATTTTCCCAATTTCCAACTTCAAACCTTCCGACGACTATCCGAAATCAACCCGAGACCCTCGGGGCCCCAACCAAGAGTACCCACAAGTCATAAATGATTACCCGGACTTATCTGAGCTCTCGAAACACCCAAAATAACATCGAAACACCCAAAATAACATCGAAACACCAATTCAACTCATGATTCAAGCCTAAGAATCCTAAAACTTCTGAAAATCATCTACGGTGTCGAAACTAACCAAAACACGTCTGATTAACCTGAAAATTTGCACACACATCAAAAATGACCCTACAAACTCAATTTCGCCCTCTATAGCTGATTTTCCACAGCCGACCGAAAATCGCTAAAAACTCAATTTCGCCAATTCAAGCATAAATCTACTCCGGACCACATTCCGAACACACTCCTAAGTCCCAAATCACCTAACGAAGCTATCCGAGCTATAAAATCAACATTCCGAGGTCATTTACCACTAAGTCAACTCTCAGTTGACTTTTCCAACTATAAACCTCATTTAAGAGACTAAGTGTCTCAATTCTCATCACAACCACTCCGAACCTGAGCCTACCAACCCAACACAATATAATAGAGCTGAAAAACACATAATAAATCAGAAATAGGGGAAATGAAGCTAAAACTCTCGGAATGACCGATCGGGTCGTTACATTCTCCTCCATTTAAACATAGGTTCGTCCTCGAACGTGCCCAAAGTTGTTCCAAAACCCCCCAAAATTGCCGTGTAACCTATCACACACATACCCGAGAGTGATCCCACGTCACTCTATCCCATATCAGTCCAATAGCACAACACAGTTGAAATTTCGAAATCCAACCTGACCCATAAAACTTAGGACCACTTTTCCACTTCTAAATAAATTTACAAAATAGAAATTCCACAACTATAAACTGAATAAGTCTTAACACGCTGTATAAAGCCATATCCGTAACCCAAGATGTAATCACATAATATACCACATGACTCAAAAACTCATACCGATAACTCCTAATCACAATAGCTACTCACAACAACCCAATATCAATCAATGCCTCGCTCTAACACTTTCATATACTATCAATGATGAAAGAAACACGAAGAAACTCGCAACCATTCATCCAATCAACCAGTCATGGAGCTCTCCCTTTCTCCGACAGGAACTATAGCATATCTCTAAGCCAACTTTCGATATCATCCTTACAACCATGTTGTAGTCAACTTCGGTAGTATTCATTCTAGGCCCAATGACCTTTTCTCATCCGACACGACCACTCTGATGACATGACGCATCAATACAATCCAAAGCAATAACCTGTGCAACTCGTGCACTCGATAGCAACATCCCACGAACTCAAATCATAGAAAAGATTCACACGAGAGGAATATCCTCCACATAACTCCGCAACAATGAGTGGATCCCATCCAAGCGCTGGTCCACAAGAAATACTTCAAGCCCCCTTGCTCAAAATCAATAACCGTTCGGAATTCGACATCAAGTACTCCAAGTCCATTGCCATAACTACGGGGTAATCGGACGATACCATACCACACGAATCAGAAAGAACATAACCAATACGTCTCACTCCCGCAATACCCTATTACTTACCTTACTCAAATCCCTCTATAAAGCACAAATAAATCCACACCATATGTGCATAACAATCACCACTAATCGCAACACCGGAGGGTAACTCATAGATCACTCCAGAATATGAATAAACTCAATGAAAATTGAATGGTATATCCCTCTACAATAGCAATTCGAAGTCAATAATTCCGACCCGGTGCAAAACACACACCCATACTGGGCCTACCAATAACTCTAGATCAACTATGGTCACCCAAAATAGATGGATAACTCTCTGAAGGTACAGAATGACTGAATAATGGCATTTACTAACATCTGACATGCTTTGCTCACATCCTCACATCCCACAACCAAAAAATAATTTGTTTATGAGAACTCTTAGTCTTGAAGTCCATTAAGCGCACAAATTACCATGTCTGATCCCAAATTCACCGCTCGAATATATAACACATCCCTAATATTCAATCATTCCATGAGGAATACCCCTATAATTCTTCTTTGTCACCTAGCAACCTTGAATATCAGCAGTCGATCCAACAGGAGAGCGTCGCAATACCAATGAAGCACCCTTAACTCCGCACGTTGCCCCTTTCTGAAATTTATACCTTCGTCAAGCCACCCAATAGATATCATTTACTCAGTCATGAAACTGCCAATGCTTCCTATGAATTTTGACCTTCGTTCCAAAACTGAACCGTGACCTCACACGTGCAAATCTCAACTCTACACAACGTACCGCATACACCATGCCATCCTATGATAAATATGGGAACTTCATAACCCATTCTAAGCCACAAGAAACTACGTACCCAACTAGCCAAGAACTTCCATTTGATCCCATCTAGAAACGAAATCACTATACATCATATGCTCCTCACGCCAGTCGAAAATATACATCTCTAACCGTAGTAGAAACCTTCCAGAACTATCTGATTCCCATTTGTACAACACCCAACCGTCAGGACTGAATCTTTCTAACTCAACCAAGCAACGCAGGTCACCAAAACCCAAGAGCAATGCTAAGAAACACTGGTAAAAACACTTTGCCTCAAAAACACCCCAAAGAACTACTCATATCCCTTACCATGCCGATCCGGCCTACTACAAAGTTGTCCTATTTATCCAAGTTCCTTCTGAATTACCTTCGAATTGATATTTCTCCCTGACATAATACCGCAATTCTCAACCTAGACTTACCACGCGAGACCCAGGCATAAGACTGTACCGCCTAAGGCTCGTAAGCCGTTGAATACTCTCTTAGATATCCCCAAAGGTACCAGATTCAAAATATTTACCCTGAAGAGACTTCTTGCGAATCTAAAGCTATTTTACTTTCCTGATACTGATATGTAGAATCCATGATAATGTAGGAATGCTACAAGCCTTGACACCCTGAAACGTAAATCCCAGTTCTAGCCAAATACACACCCTGAAGATTCCCAATTGTTACATATAACCTTAAATCCATCAGCACCATTCTCGAGAGTCATCCACTCTACAAAAATCTCAATTACACTGATCAAGCAGACAGAAGGACCTGACCTCGTTTGCACACCATCTACTAGGAAAGTAATCCACACACATTAAGCAACAAGCAAATTCATGCACTGCACCCCCTACGCCTTTTACAATTTCAACTCAATCATTCAATAAAATTCATTTACCTATAGAGTACAGTACAACCTATATCGAAGAATTTCCATTACTCGAGTCATTCCCAGACTGCATCTCTGCGGGTCATAACTGGTTCATCAACATACCTAGAACCGAAACCAATACAACACATAATCGTGCAATTAATTTATCACTAACATACTCCCCCACTTGGCTCAAAGCCAACGATCAAGACAAATAATAACTCACAATGACTAACGCTATCACTGCCACCGTATTGTAGTGAGATTCAACTAAATCCTTCATAAGCTCGTATGACACAAACCATCTAATATCCTAAATCATATGCAAATCTCGCATTCACCATTGTAATAGCCAATGCCAACTTCCACAAGCGACCTAACTCAAATTGCAACATATATCAATTATTGATAAAAGAGGACTTGCTACAAAACCACCTAAGGATCACACAACCTCAGGACACCCCGCGGGAGATAAACTCGCCTGCTTAGCCTCCAACTGATATCATCTCTATACCTTACCAAAAATCATACTATCATGCAATCACTATACCCTTCTGCATTAACAACTAATGTCTACCCTCGAGGCATCATAATACGAGGTATAAGAATCTGAAGTTGATGGCAGGACTAACACTGGGGTTGTGGTCAAAGAAAACTTGAGCTCCGGGAAGCTCCACCCACACTTGTCTGACCACCTGAATACCCTCACTGGACACCTCGTGTCCCAAGAATGTTACCGAACCGAGCCAAATTCATACTTGGAGAACTTCACTTTCTTGGAGAACTTCACATAGAGCTCGTCCTCCCTCAACCTCTACAATACCATCCTCAAATGTTGAGTATGCTCCTCCTGGCAACGTAAGTACGCTAGGATGCCTTCAATGAATACAATAACGAAAGAGTACAATTACGGCTGGAATACATTACTAATGAAATACCTGAACGATGTTGGGGCATCGATTAACCCAAACGATATCACCAGGAGCTCATAACACAACATGAAGATTCCACTTCCCTCCACGACTAAACTACTTGAGAGGTCCTCCAATACACTCACAACTCGAGGCCATATGCCAACTCAAGACAGAAGTCAAACACTCAATAGTTCTTGCTACATTTCCAGCCAATCGAATCACAGTCACCACATCGTCATCCAGTCATAAAATCCAACCAATAAGGACACAAACAAACATATAAGTCCCAAATGCATGTGCTCACACAATCAAAATCTCAACACTCAAGCCACATACAAAAGCCAGCCTCAAGTCCTCCAGACTAGCCCATTATCAACATGCTAAAATCACATCTCGCACCTCACCCGTGGAAGTCACAAACCGTTGATGCACAGATGATACCGAGCGCTCACGTGTGCATTCGAATACATGAAAGGAGATCAAATAATTATGCTTCAGGATAAATTAGTGGATTCGCATGACAAGAATTCAAGAATGTTAGATTTTTCCTAGGGGTTCTGTAGCCTCCTGAAGATAAGTACAGACGTCTCCGTACCGATCTGCAAGACTCTACTAAACCCACTTATGATTGGTGAGACCTATTTAGCCTAGAGCTCTAATACCAACTTGTCACGACCCCAAAACCCCGATCGTGATGGAACTTGTCGTGGAATCAGGCAAGACACACATTTTGTTTGAATATGGACTTGTTTTCAGAAAATTGATGCATTCTGGGACGAAAGTGTCAATAATTATCCATTCGAAAGTTTAACATCATTAAAATACAATAAAAACCAACCCCAGATTCTAGTGTCACCGAGTTATGAGCTACTACAACATAAGTATGTCAAATACAAAAATAGACAACATAGTCTGAGTAATAAAATAATGTGACAGAAAGATAAAGAGGGAGAAGACGAGGCTGCGATCGCCAGCTGCTACCTCGAAGACTCCAAAAGAAACCCTGACAGCAAATCAGTAACCGCTACCGGGTCCCGATGAACCTAGATTTGCACACAAGGTGCAGGAGGTAACGTGAGTACACCAACGCAGAAGTAACGAACCCAAACTATGGGATGAGAGGTAGTGACAGACTAAACCTAAATGATTATAATCATTAGCGTACAAAATTTAGACATGTTCGCAGTTTATCAGAAAATAACAACAGAATATGCCAGATATATCTCAATATGCTCTACATGCCAACATATCAACAATGTGGAAAATGCACGTAGTGCTCAGAAGTCTCCCACAGAAGTCCACTCAGTACTATATATGGCTCTCAGGCCCAGGGAAGATCCATCCCGGAATATGCATAAACACTAGTGACCATAGTCACTCAGTACTGAGGAAAAGGCCAATCCAGCCCCACGGAGAAGATCCATCTCTGGAATACAACACTCGGACACGATCCATGTCTAGGGACGATCCATACCTCACATCATCAACTTAGGACAAGATCCATGTCCAGGGAAGATCTATCCTTCAATATCAATGCGATCACTGGGGGTGTAAAGACTCCGGAGGGGCCCCTATTGGCCCAAGCGCTATACCAAGCCAACGAAGGCATGATCAAATTATCATTGCAGTGTGCAGCCCGATCTCATAACTATCTCAATACCAAGCTCTCGGCTTCACTCAGTCATTACTCTCCAGTCTCGTTCACATGGCTTAGAGGTGCATGAATTAGCCCGGAATAATGATAAATATATATAAAATTACAGTTACTGAGACTGCGGCATGAAATGATATGCCACGACATGACTGAGTATATGAAATCAAATAAACACATAAAGAGACTGTAATAAACGACCGATCGGATCTCAACAGTATCGGTGTGAAGCCTTAATATACAAAATTTATCATGATTCCTAACATGTTAACACTATTCACATTGATAATTCAGGGAATAATCACTAAACGGTGCCATGGGATGAACCAGTGCACAAATCTCACGGTGCACGCCCGCACACCCGTCACTTTGCATGTGCGTCGCCAATACTGATCACATAACAAGTAGTTCGGAGTTTCAAACCCTCAGAACTATGCTTGGAAACGTTACTTACCTCAAAACCGGCTAAAATCCTAGCCCACAATGCCTCTGCCTCTAGACTCGGCCTCCAAGTGCTCCAAATCTACCAAAATTATATTTATATCATTTAAATATGCCAAGGAACGAAGCCTATCCGAAATTATCAAAAATTACCCAAAAACCTGAAATCTGCCAAACCCGACCCCCGGGCCCACGTCTCGAAATTCAGTAAAATTTATATCACAAGAATCCTCATCCTCCCACGAATTTATACATACCAAGAACATCAAAATCGGACTTCAAATAACCCCTTAAACCCCCAATTTAAAGTCTCCAATTATAGGCCCTAATTACCCAATTTTGGTACTAATTCCCCACAAATTTCACAACCTATCAGCCGATTAGTCACATATAAACGCGTTTTAAGTCCAAAAGTCTTACCTCCACGAAGAACCATCAAATTTTCTCTTCAAAACCCTTCAAAAAACTCCAAACCCGTGTAAACATGGTGGAAGAATGACCCAAAAATCGCTAAGGGTCCTATTTATATGATCTGCCCAGCGATGACCACACCTGCGGTCCCAGGTGCTGCGCACCTGCGCATTTCACTTAAAGGGCCATTTTCCGCACCTGCGATGCTGCCTCCGCACCTGCGACTCCGCAGGTGCGGCCAAAACCTCGCACCTGCGGCTATCCTCCAACCTAGCCATAATCCGGACCTGCGCCCCCTTTTCCGTACCTACGGCCATCGCACCTGCGGCTGCCCTTCCACAGGTGCGTCCATACCATAGAAATAGTACCCACAACATTTGTGCTGCATTTTCCAAACTTTCAACTCTAAACCTTCCGACGACTATCTGAAATAAACCCGAGCCCCTCGGGGCCCTAACCAAAACTACCCACAAGTTATAAATGATTACCCGAACTTAGTCGAGCCCTCGAAACACCCAAAATAACATCGAAACACCAGTTCAATTCATGATTCAAGCCTAAGAATCCTAAAACTTCCGAAAATCATCTATGATGCCGAATCTAACCAAAACACGTCCGATTAACCTGAAAATTTGCACTAACATCCAAACTGACCCTACGAACCTGTTCCAACTTTTGGAATTCCATTCTGACCCCAATAGCTAATTTTCCACTACCGACCGAAAATCGCCAAAAACTCAATTTCGCCAATTCAAGCCTAAATCTACTCCGGAGCTCAAATTCACATTCCGAACACACTCCTAAATGACAAATCACCTAACGAAGTCATCCGAGCTATAAAATCCACATTCCGAGGTTTTTCACCTATAAGTCAACTCCCAGTTGACTTTTTCAACTATAAAGCTCATTTAAGAGACTAAGTGTCTCAATTCTCATCACAACCACTCCGAACTCGAGCCGACCGACCCAACACAATATAATAGAGCTGAACAACACATAATACAGTAGAAATAGGGGAAACAAGGCTAAAAATATCGGAACGACCGATCGGTTCGTTACAGGCACACGTATAAGAAGTAACGTGCTCATTAAGATCCGAGGTCCCGTTGTATTTAGGTATATCGGGCATACGAAACTTCTTTGGGATAGGTTTCGGAGTATCACTCGGGGGGGGGGGATGGTTTTTGCACAAACTTCTTGGAGTCCATTCCCTTTAAGAACGGTGGTTCCCCCGGTATCTGATCAACTCGAGAGTTATAAGTTTCCACATTCTTGTCATTGGCCTCGATTTTGCTTTTCTCCCAATTCTATTCTATTAGTAAGATACTCGAGCATCCTAATAATAGCAGGGTCGGTTGTTGAAGTATTATCACCCGATCTTTCAGGCACTGGCTCGGTATGGTGCGTAGCCTCTTGTTCGACCCTATTTGGTGCCCTCTGCTGGTTTTATAACTCACCAATGAAGTTCTGTTGGGCTTGCAACATTTCAAATATTACTTGGAGATTGACTACTTCGTCTCCTCTACCTTGTGTACCTCGCTCGTCGTTTCGACCCTCCCTGCGTACGGTTCTATCGTGGTCCCCACCTAAACCCGCATTCAAAGCAACGTGCAAACTGACATCGACCCGTTGATGGGTAGTGCTCCTCTGAGGTCAGCTTGTGGCACCTCGATTCCTGGGGCGATAACATTCTCATTTTCTCCGTGGAGTCCGAGACTGTTGTCACCATATGTATCTATGTTTTATGAGTTTGACATGATTTAACCTGAAAACCAAATTCTTGACCAGAAACAAGTGTAAAATAGTGTGTTATACCAGAATTAGCCCTGAACAATCACTATTATCCTTAGTCCAACGGTGGGTGCCAAACTATCTACCTCGAAATACGAGTAACAATTAAACTTGTAATGTGATTATAAGGATACATGCTCTGATTTAATACATGCTCTGATTTAATATCTACCTCAAAATACGAGTAACAAATAAATAAGTGAATTAAACAATTGAAATGGATCAAACCGGTGTCGTTAGAAAGTTATCGATCTCAGTTTGGAACAGACTCGAGATCAAGCATTAAGAACAACAAGAACAATAAGAACAATAAGAATAACAAGAACAACAGAGAATTATGAGCGAGCAAAAGAGTAGAGTGTTTGTATTTCTCAGTAAATGTGTATATGATTCGTGTGATAGTGTCATGTCCATACAAATGAAAAGGGTTCGTCTTTATATAATATAGGAATCCTAAATTTGGCAGAACTCTAATTTGGGAAACAAAATACATGATTGATATCAATAACCGTTAAGGGTTCTGTCAATCCTCAGGATTCCCGGCAAGATTTGTGGTTGATTGCGGATATCTCATTATTCCGTTACTTGATGTTGATCTTTCCCGATCTCGATCCTTCGTCCTCTGTGTTCTTCGAACTCGAGCTTGCTTCGATATGGACTTAATCTTGAGGCAGACCCCCGAGTCCATAAAATCGGACGTGGTCGGCTTTAACCATATACAACTTCTTAACTTCTTTTTCCGCTTTCAATACAACATAATCATTTAGCCAAAAATATTAAGCTTTATCTAGGGATAGCTAATTGTGGTATTACTCTCCCACATCTAATGTGGGTTAAATATTATAAAAATTTTAGCATAAATTTAAATTGTATTAGCTAATATTAATAATCAATCCAAGACAATATAATCCTAAATGGTATTATTTTTCTACTACACTTAAAAGTTTTCTCCCCTTTAAAAAGGCAAGGTTAAAACTAAAAACTAACATGTGTCAACGTTTATCTAGTGTAAGAATTCAAACATATATTTTATATTATATCTCGTTGTATACGTTTAAAATCGACCACACGCGATTTTACGGCTCGACGGTCTGCCTTGAGAATGAGTCCGTACCGAAGCAAGTTCAAACTCGAAGAACACGAAGACTGGGGGATTGAGATCAGGCTAAATAATCATCAAAGTAACAGAATATTGATATATATGCAATCGACCACCAACCTCGGAGGGAATCTCGGAATTGGCAGAACCATTAAGGGTTATTAATATAATCATGTATTTTTCTTCTGAAACAAGAGTTTTATTTTATTTAGGATTCCTCTACTATATAAAGAGGAACCATGTTCATTTGTAAGGGACATCAATCATATACGCATTCACTGAGAAATACAAACATTCTGCACTTTTACTCGCTCTTAATTCTCTACTGTTCTTATCGTACGTATTGTTTTTGTTGTTCTTATTGTTCTTGGCATTTGATCTTGAGCCTATCCCACACCGAGGTCAATAACTTGCAATTACATTGGTTTGATCCATTTCAATCGTTTAATTTATTTATTTATCCAGTCATTTATTAATTGGCATTGAATCAGATCACGTATCCTTATAACCATATTACAAGTTTAATTGTTACTCGTATTTTGAGGTAAACAGTTTGGTGCCTACCGTGGGGCTAAGGATAATAAAGATTGTTCAGTGTTAATTCTTGTATAACACACTATTTTACACTTGTTTCTTGTCAAGAATTTTGTTTTCAGGTTAAATCATGTAAAACTCACAAAACACAGGTACACATGGTGACAATAGTCTCGGACTCCACAGAGAGAACGAGAATATTATCGCTCCAGGAAACGAGGTGCCACAGGATGACCTCGGAGGAGCACCACCCGTCAATCCGATCGATGTCAGTTCGCATATTTCTTTGAATGCGGATTTAGGTAGAGACCCCGATGGAAGCGTACACAAAGAGGGTCGAAATGATGGTCGAGGTACTCAGGGCAGAGGAGATGAAGGTGTCAGCCTCCAAGTTATATATGAAATGTTGCATGCCCAACAAAACGCCATTGCTCAGATGCAAAACCAGCATAGGACACTGAATAGGGTCAAACAAGAGGCCACTCACCATACCGAGCCAGTGCCTTAAAGATCAGGTGATAATACGTCGACAAGTGACCCTGCTATAATGATAATGCTCGAAGAGCTTACTAAGATAATAAAATCAGGAGAAAAGAAAATCGAGGACAACGACAAGAAAGTGGAAACCTATAACTCTCGAGTTAATCAGATATCGGGGGAACCACCGATCTTAAGGGGAAAAGACTCCAAGAAGTTTGTGCAAAAACCACTCCCTCCGAGTGCGGCTCTGAAGCCCATCCCGAAGAAGTTACGAATTCCCGATATACCTAAATACAACGGGACCTCAGACCCCAATGAACACATTACTTCTTATACGTGCGCCATAAAAGATAATGATTTAGAGGATGATGAAATCGAGTCTGTAGTGCTAAAGAAATTCGGGGAGACACTGTCGAAGGGAGCTATGATTTGGTATCATAACTTGCCACCAAACTCTATCAATTCGTTCTCCATATTGGTGGATTCGTTTGTTAAGGCACATATTGGGGCCATAAAGGTCGCAAACAGAAAATCGGACCTCTTCAAAGTGAAGCAGAGGGATAACGAGATGCTAAGAGAGTTCGTATCTTGATTCCAAATGGAACGAATGGAATTTCCACCAGTTACTGACAATTGGGTTGTCCAATGATTCACCCAAGGATTAAACGAGCAGAGTTCGATCGCATCGCGCTAGTTGAAGCAGAACATTATAGAGTACCCGGCTGTGACTTGGGCGAATGTTCACAACAGAAATCAGTCGAAGAGGGTCTAGGACGACCAACTGGGAGCCCCCTCAGGTTCAGTACACCCAAATCGGTCGATAGGCAAAAATCAAAGAGATGTTGATAAAGAATCGAGGCCGAATAATGATCGGTATCAGCCGTACGTTTCAGATAGAAGGAATAACCATCTGGGACGCAATTTTTCCCGGAATGATTGAAGGTCTGGCCGAGGGCAGAATTCTTGGGGACTAATGAGTAAAACATGTTTCGACAAATATGTAGATCCCACAGAAGCACCCCGGTTATCGGAGATAATTTCAGCGTCGATGCATCGGGGATTGTATCGACCATCAGAATAATCAAAGATACTAGGTGGCACAAACCTATACAAACCGATCCTTCTCAAAGAAATTCAAACCTAATGTGCAAGTATCGTGGCACACATGGCCATAGGACTGAAGGCTGCAGACAGTTAAGAGAGGAAGTAGATCGATTATTCAACAAAGGCCATCTTCGAGAATTCCTTAGTGATCGAGGAAAAAATCACTTCAGGGAGAGAGAAGCCAACCGAAAGAACGAACAAGAAGAGCCTCAGCATGTTATTCACATGATCGTCGGTGGGGTCGACCTCCCACACGGACCTATATTCAAACGCACCAAAGTATCGGTCACAAGAGAAAAAGGGACTCAAGACTATGTGTCCGAAGGCAACCTCTTGTTCAATGATGAAGAAGCAGAAGGTATCTCTCAGCCGCACAACGACGCCCTAGTAATTTCTATTTTGCTAAATAAATTTCAAGTTAAACATGTTCTTGTGGATCCAGGTAGTTTTGCAAACATAATCAGATTGAGGGTCGTAGAGCAACTCGGCTCGCTAGGCCAGATTGTACCTGCATCTCGAGTCCTAAACGGCTTCAACATGGCTAGTGAAACCACGAAGGGAGAGAAAATCCTACCAGTGAACGTGGTTGGGACCATCCAAGACACAAATTTCACGTCACACATGAGGTTTAATGCACTGCTCTCAAGGCCTTGGATCTAGAACATGAGGGAACTACCGTCAATCTTTCACCAAATGATAAAGTTCCCAATAGTGGATGGTGTGAAAATAGTTTATGGGGAACAACACGCTGCAAATGAAATGTTTGTAGTCGACGAGGTGACGCTGATATAAGCACCTTCGACCTAAGAGAAGTCGAGCACAAAAGATAAGCAAGCGGACAAATAACAATCACCATCCCCAGCCTTGACCGAATCGGATAAACAGGTAATCGAAGAAGAAGAATAGGATTTTCTCACTCCTCGAACTTTCGTCGTTCCCTAAGAATCAAATGCAACCAAGTCAACGGTCGAGGAGCTGGAACATGTGATACTGATCGAGTATCTACCCGAACGAAAGGATACGGGGGAACAGGGTTGACCCCCGAGCTCAGAAAAAAACTTATTCAATTTCTTATTGATAACATAGATTTTCTTGCATGGTCCCATTTTGACATGACAGGAATCCCACCCGAGATAACGACTCACCGGTTGAGCCTGGATCCCAAGTTTAGACCGGTAAAGCAAAAGAGAAGGCCTCAATCCGAGGTAAAGCATGCCTCCATAAAGGAAGAGGTAACCAAACTTCTTAAAATAGGGTCTATTCGGGAAGTAAAATATCCTGAATGGTTAGCTAACGTAGTCGTGGTCCCCAAAAAGGGGAACAAAATTAGAATGTGTGTAGATTATAAGCACTTCAATAAAGCATATCCAAAAGACTCATTTCCCTTGCCTTACATCGATCGAATGATCTATGTCACAGCCGGCCACGAGATACTTACCTTTCTCGACGCCTATTCTGGGTATAATCAAATCCAGATGGACCCAATAGACCAGGATTAGAGTTTTCTTATCACTAAGTATGGAACTTATTGTTACAATGTAATGCCTAAAATATGCGTGAGCTACATATCAACGCCTAGTTAACAAGATGTTCGAAGAATAGATAGGTAAATAAATGGAAGTTTAAATTGACGATGTGTTAGTTAAGTCCATGCGCGTAGAGGACCATTTGACTCATTTGCAAGAGACATTCGAAATCTTGAGGAAATACAACATGAAGCTTAACACCGAAAAGAGTGATTTCGGGTCGGCTCGGGAAATTCCTCGGCTTCATAGTGTCAAATCGTGGAATCGAGATCAACTACGATAAGAATAAGGCCATCGAGGACACCACTGTTGTGGACAACGTGAAATCAGTTCAGAGGCTAACTGGACGGATAGATGCCCTAGGCCGATTCATTTCAAGGTCATCAGATGGAAGCCACATGTTTATTTCCTTACTCAAAAAGAAAAATGATTTTACATGGACCCCGTAATGTCATCAAGCATTGGAGGAATTGAAATGATACCTATCGAGCCCACCTTTGCTACACACTCAAAAGGTAGATGAGAAGTTATACCTATGTGATGACCCAAGGGATTATTTTATAAAATTAGACTCTGTTTCATGCTTAATAGCCATAAAAGACTAAAAATTAAATACCTCAATTTGCGTGCACAGTCCGGGCATGAAACCGGAAAGCTTTTATGTGAAAAATATGAGAAATAGTGATTTTTAGAATTTAAATTTGATAAAAGTTGACTTTGGTCAACATTTTGAGTAAACGCACCCGAATCTGTGTTCCGACGATCCCGGAAGGTCCATAGTAAATTATGGGACTCGGGCGTATGTCCGAAAATGAATTCTGAGGTCCCAAGTCTTACAAATCAATTTTTGAAAGAAATTGTTTTGCTGAAATATTAATGAAATAAAGAAAAGAATTAATGTTTGAAACTATTGGTATCGGACCCGTATTTTGGTTCCGAAGCTTGGTACAGATTTGTTATAGTATTTAAAGGTTTACTGTGAAATTTGGTGAAAACCGGAGTTCGTTTGACGTGATTCAGACATTCAGTTGAAAAGTTATGAACTTCAAGTATTCTTGATGAAAATGATGAGTTTTCAGGTTTAATTCATAGTTTACATGTTATTTTCATGATTTGATCGCACGAGAAAGTCCGTATGATGCTTTTAGACTAGGATGCATGTTTGGTTTAGATCCCCGATGGCTCGGGTGAGTTTCAAATAGGTTTGGGTTGTGTTGCGCTCGTTCTTTCTTATGCTTCGACGTCGTTTCTTCAAGCATAAATGATATCATATTGAACAAATGAGCTTCGACTTCTGTTTTGAATGAAGTATTAGATCCGTATCGTAATTACGGACTCATAGCAAAAAGAATCATCGAATTTGGACATCGTATGAGAATTTATGATTATTTTACTAAGGTTGCCAGATTTTTCAGGTTAATTACGAAATTACCCTGACGGCTTATTAAAAATCGGCACTATTTCCAAATATTAAAACCTACATATCTCCTTCATTATAAGGTCTAATTGAGTGATTCAAAAGCCTAAATTGATTAGCATTTCACAAGGAATCCATTGGAGACATAAAAACCGAGTTTCGAGATTGTTTGGCATGAGAAACGAGGCAGAATAACTGGCAGAAAATTTATTAAAAACGGGCAGACCTTCTTCTTCACCTTATTTTCGAGGTTTACAGCCCTAGGAACGCATTTCTTCACCAAATATCATCCCCAAGTCATAGGTAATCAATTATAAACTTTACTCTTTCAATTACCCATTATTGTTCATCACTTTTAAATCAAAAACTAAGAATTTTCATGGTAAAAATTGAGGGTTTGGGTAGAATTAGGAAATTTTGTAAAAATTGAATCTTTACCTCAAATTGAGGTCGGATTTAGAAACTAATTGTATATTTGGGTTCATGGGTGAATGGGTAAACGTAATTTGGTCTGAACCCCGAGTTTAGACCAAGCGAGCCCGGGGTCGAGTTTTTACTTTTTTTTAGAAAACTTAGGAAAAATTATATTTTTCAATAAAGTCAGTTCTTTTAGCATAGATTGATGATATTGAGTTAATTATGATTAGATTCGAGCAAGTTAGAGGTGAATTCAAAAGGAAAAACAATAATTGAGCAGTGAGTGGCCTGCAGATTTGAGGTAAGTGTTTGGTCTAACTTTTGGCTTAAGGAAATAGGACTCCCCACTTGTTTTTTATGTGAAATGCATGGGCGTGGTGTATAGGTGTGGTGACGAGTACCTATGCACCACCCAAATTGGTTGTTAAACATGCTCCCCTTCCCGTTCCCCACTTATTCGATCATTATCTTAATTGTTATATGTTCATTATTGCTTCTATGACTAATTGGCCTTGTTGATCCGTTGTTAGATATTGTTGTGATTATTTGGAAAGAGTATTGGTTTTTTTAGTTGGTTTCCTTGTGATATGTATAACGGTTGAGAGGTTTGGCATTATTTTTACGATATATATATATATATGTATATATATTTACGTTCCTGTTGGTTTCGTTTTGATAATATTGAGGAAGTTGTGAGAAATGCAGTCTAACTAGTTCATAATTGTTGAGGTTCACGTGGTTATTGGGTTTAATTGAGTTATTTCCAATTGTTGTTGTAAGTGTGTTAAAAATATTGGATGTTATCTTGAGTTTACCATAGTAAAAAAAGACTGAGCTGGATTGACAGTGTTACGGTGTTTACTTATATTCTGGTTTGTGTTATTGTGAAATGATATTGGTTAAAGCTTACGAGCTATATGATTTTCTGTTTGAAATTGTGGAATAACAGTATTGTGAAAGGATTGGCCTGAATTGTGAAATTGTTTATGAATAAATTGATATGGTATGTCTGGTGGGAGCGGGTTGCACGCCGCAACAAGGAGTGATAAGGGTGGACAGGTGGTATCGGGTTGCACGCCGCAACAGGAGTATTAAGGGTGATATATTTAGAGAGGAGCAATAAGGGAGGGCAGGTGGGAGCGAGTTGCACGCCGCAACAAGGAGCGATAAGGGAGGACATTTATATTTTTACTGATTCCAAAGAAAATAAAGATTTGAAAAGCTAAATGTTTATTTACTGTTGTGGTTTTTTTTTGAAAAATAAGGATTTGAAACTTTCTATTTTATATTACTATTTTTCATATTTTGGCACTACTTTTATTCAAAGATAAAGTTTGAGAACTTGAAAATTTTGAGGATTGGTTATAGCTGAGGCCTGAAAGAGGCGGTTGTGTTATTTTGTTATTGTTGCAGTATTTGAATTGATGTGTTTAGATTTCCTTCCTGTTTTATAATTATCGTCTCAGATATATTTTTCTTGTTCGTGTAGAATTGTTTTATTGTGTTATCGTATATATATTAATATCACAGGTTTGATGTTAAACCCCCGCCTTAGCCTCGTCACTACTTCGCCGAGGTTAGGCTCGGCACTTACTCAGTACATGGGGTCGGTTGTACTGATACTACACTCTGTGCTCTTTTGCACAGATCCAGGTATTAATCAGCAGTAGAGGATTCCAGGACGACCACCCGATTCGTTTGGAGACACGAGGTACATCTGCCGGCGTTCGCAGATTCCGAGAGTCTTCTCCTATTATTATTTACACTGTTTTATTATATTCAGAAGAGTTACACTACTTCTTTCGGCCATTATTTGTAGTATTCTTTAGTAGTTCATGAATTGTGACGCCAGACCCTGGGGTAGTCTTAGAGTTGTTTACATAATTAGTTCGTGATTCGTTTTACTTAAATGATTATTTTTATCATTTTATTTTATTTTGTTTGGAATTGTTTTAATTAGGCTCAATTGGAATTTATTTATTTATGCTCAAGTAATTAATCAAGTAAATTAGTTAATCGACTTCTAACATTGGCTTGCCTAGCAAGTGTGGTGTTTGGCGCCATCACGATCCCTGAGGTTGGGAATTTGGGTCGTGACAAGTTGGTATTAGAGCACTAGGTTGCTTAGGTCTCATAATTCATGAACAAACTTGGTAGAGTCTGAAGGATCGGTACTGAGACGTCTGTACCTATCTCTCAGAGGTTATGAAGTTAGGAACAAGTTCACTTCTATTCTACTCTATCATGCGAATTTATTCTACCATTGATGATTGAACTTGTCTATTCTTGTCCTCTCACAAATCTCGACAACACGCAAAGCGTCTACAACCGGACAAGAGGTGAAGCCCCAATGACAGCTACGATTAGGGGAAGAGACAGAAGTGGAGCTCAGTCTAAAGCTCGAACATTAACACCTATTGTAAATTCTCAAATGGATCTAGACGCGGAGGTTCTAGATCAGTCGGTACATGTTGGACTAATTCAGATTCCGAAAGGATTTATAGTAACTCTAGTGTTATAGGATGCACTAGTCCATTTAGTGAGGTTGNCGATTTCGGGGTCATGTGTTATATCGATTTTGGCATGGAATGTATAAGGCCGGAGATGTTGCAAGAGATAAAGCTGGGAATTGCGGTATGTAAGTCTCCTTAATAACCCTATACCTCAGTACAAAAAGGAGTTATTCGAACAACTTTAAATCTACAGGAGTTCTACTCATCGTGGAATTCACGGTTGCAGATTTTGGGGTGCTCCAGAAGGAGTACAATTATTAGCAAGCTTCAAGACTACATGGTTCGTGCCAAGATTTATCGGTATAGGGCTCTACTTTTGTGATCATTGTGTGTAAATAGAGATGAGAGTTACCCCAAAATAATAATGAAATGTATATGAATAAAGTGGGTATCTCAGCAGTGTTGAGTCGGCATGGTAAAAGAAGAAATTGGTCACTGGTGTTTGTGGCAAGCCTACGAAGAGGATGATCAGCCAATGCAACCTCAATTACTTGACTCGGTTCTCATAAATGCTTTTGAAAGAGTTATTTCTCGGACTCTCCATAATACGTGGCGCATAAGGTTTTAACGGTTGTGTCAGGTCATATGACGGTGTCAGAATTTGCCATCAGGTTCGATAAGTTAGCCCATCATACTCCTACTTCGATTCATCTAGCCAGAGATCGAGTCCCCAGACTCATTTAAGGACTCAATTATGATTGTAAAACTTTTGTGCGACTCAGGTCAAGTTCATACTTTATTGCGACTAGTGGTAGAAACTGTCCCTGTCACGACCCAGAATCCTAATCCGAGTCGTGATGGCGCCCAACGACGGGGTTAGGCAAGCCAACGCAAACTACACCAAGTGCTACCCTTCCCATCTAATTAAACAAGTCAGAGATTACCAGTTATAACAACTAACATGATACTAGCCTTGAGCGAGAGTAAGTCATAGTAGATACAAAGCCGAGATATAACATACACATGGATATACATCCCAAAACCCCAAATAAATAAATACACTACACGTGTGTGCCAGGAACTAGTGTCACGAGTGCCATGGGCAACTACTGAATATACAATGACTACAATATATACAGTCTCTGTCTGAATGAAATGGACAGAGGAATACAACACAAGAGCTCCAGGGTGCTGCTAGAAAGTCGCCGGGAAAGCAACTCACCGTGAAGTATGACCATGCTATCAATATCCAGCACCGGCCTGATAGTCAGACGTGCCAGCCTTCGGACCTGTACAGTCAAGTACATAAAAGAAAAGAAAGTGCAGCATGAGTACATATTAAATAAATATGTACCCAGTGAGTATCCCGCCTAAACTCGAAGAAGTAGTGACGAGAGGTCGACTCGATACTCACTAAGGTCCA
>ML276665.1:33615-49184 GCA_005239495.1 Nicotiana undulata
TTTCAATTCCGCCGTGGCGTACGGCCCGCTCCCATATATCTGACAATTTCTTTTCAATTCCGCCGTGGCGTACGGCCCACTCCCACATATTTCATAATTTCTTTAAAATTCCACCGTGGCGTACGGCCCGCTCCCATATATTTCACAATTTCTTTTCAATTCCGCTGTGGCGTACGGCCCGCTCCCATATATTTCACAATTTCTTTTCAATAAAGCCTCAGAAGAATAATGCGATGCAAAACATAATTTCGTAGTACATATGGCATTACAATAAATCATATGAAGCATTACAAAGAAAACATATCAGGCATTACAAGAAAAACATATTTAAGGCATTACAGGAAAAACATACAAGGACTGATGTGGGCCTAACTACCCGGACATAACAATAATAGTCGCTACGTACGGACTCTCGTCACATGGCGCGTACGTAGCCCCCAAACAAGTTACACATAGCATATACATAACCTATGGGGACAATTTTCTCTTACAAGGTTAGAAAGGAGACTCACCTCGTGTCAAATCTACCCCTCGGACAACAATTGCGACTGAAACTCCGAATTCTATACCCGAAGACTCGCAACTAGTCAAAAGATATACAATAACATCAATGCATGTACAATGTGATAACTTATCTTAGTTATTCAATAAAATCGCCATTCTTGAAGAAATTCCCAATTTCCAACCCCTGCCTCTCATGGTCAAATTCCGAAAATTCTCGAAGGGATCACTCACCTATAGCTTAAGGATCATTAAGGTGTGATTTCTACTTGATTTCATGGCCTAAAATGGAAAATTACAAAATCCTCAAGAACCCTATAATTACTACCTAATTCTATGATTTTAGATAATTTAGTAGTGAATTTAACTAGGGATTAGTGTTTGAAACTAGTAAAACTATGGAATTTACTTACCTCAATAACAGTGGTGGAAGGTCCCTTGAAAAGCTCTCTAAAATCTTGAAGAGGAAGCTGAAAATGGAGGATCAAGGCTAAGTACCGTATTTTATAACACTGCCCAGTGATTCCTTCACTACGATCGCGACAAGGGGCCTGCGATCGCGAAGACCAACTGGCCAGACCTCTGCGATCGCGGCAGAGGTCCTGCGATCGCGAAGAACAAACTCACCCGGCCCAAACGCGACTCTATGCGATCGCAAGAAACGGGCTGCGATCGTGAAGGTGTGGAACCCAGACCTCTGCGATAGCGGAGGGGAGGCTGCGATCGCAGTGAACAATCACTAGCCCAGAAAAATCCTTCTCCGCGATCGCAACCCGCTTTCTGCGATCGTAGAGAAGGAAACTAGATAGCAGATTTTTCTGGTTTTCCAACTTAGCTCCCGAGGGTCTAAAACACCCCTGAGCCCCTCGGGACCCCGTCCAAAAGCACCGGCAAGTCTGTATTCATGATACGGACTCGCTCGAACTTCCGGAACATGAAAAACAACAACGGAACTCGAAATCAAACCCCAAAACCAATTAATCAAACTTAAGAACTTTGAAATTCTAGAATTCACTTCAACGCACCGAACCGGCCTAAACTACTCGGAATGACTTCAAATTTTGCAGACAAGTTTTAAATGAAACAACGAAACTATTCCCGGTCTCAGAATTTCATTCGGACCTCGAGAACATAAACTCACCTTTCAAGCCAAATTTCAAATTCTTTAAAAACCTATGAACTTCATTAACTCCAATTTTCCTCATTTTGATCCGAAACCAATCCAATCAAGTCCTTTTCTTACCAAATTTCACAGATAACTTATATAACACATATTGAACCTGTTCCGGGCTCCGAAATCATAATACGGGCCTGACAGCACAGGTTTCACATCAAGGTTCATTTTCATAAGCCTTTAATATTTTCATAAAACAATTTTCTTTAAAAATTTATTTCTCGGACTTAGGGTCCTCGGAATTCGATTCCGGGCATACGCCCAAGTCCCATATTTTCCTACGGACCTTCCGGAAACGTCGGATCACGGATCCGGGTCTGTTTACCAAAAATGTTGACCAAAGTCAACTTTATTCAATTAATTATCACTAATTTAACTCTTAATTAAGTTTTTCACATAAAGGCTTCCCGGCTACGCGCCAGGGATGCGCACGCACATCGAGATGAGATTAATGGAGGCTTTTCGGGCCTCGGAACACAGTCCAAATTAGATGCACATAAGATGACCCTCTTTCGGGTCATCACAATCTCCTCTCTAAAATAAACGTCCGTCCTCGAACGGACGTAGAGTCGTACCTGAAGTGCCGAATAGCTGTGCATACCTGCTCCGCATGTCCTCCTCGGACTCCCAATTCGCCTCACCGACTGGTTGGCCCCTCCACTGGACCTTTACGGCAGAAATTCTCTTAGACCTCAACTGGCGGTCCCGCCTATCAATAATAGCGATTGGTTCCTCCTCGAAGCCCAACTTCTCATCTAACTGAATAGTGCTGAAATCAATCACGTGAGAGAAATCGGCATGATATCTCCGGAGCATGGATACATGAAAGGGCCTATATAAGGCGGGAGGTAAAGCGAGCTCATAAGCAACCTCCCCGACTCGCCTCAACACCTCGAAAGGGCCTATAAACCTGGGGCTTAGCTTGCCCCTTTTCCCGAATCTCATAACGCCCTTCATCAGCGAAATCTTCAACATAACCTTATCTCCCTCCATAAATGCTACATCACGCGCTTGCTGATCCGCGTAACTCTTCTGTCGGGACTGAACTGTACGGAGCCTTTCCTCAATAATCTTCACCTTTTCCAAGGCATCTCTCACCAGATCTGTACCATATAGCTTGGCCTCGCCAGGCTCAAACCATCCAATCGGAGAACGACATCGCCAACAATATAAATCCTCGAATGGAGCCATCTCGATGCTGGACTGATAACTGTTATTGTATGCAAACTCTGCCAAAGGCAAGAACTGGTCCCATTGACCGCCAAAATCAATCACACAAGCCCTGAGCATATCCTCCAAAATCTGAACGGTCCGCTCCGACTGACCATCAGTCTGAGGGTGAAATGCTGAGCTGAGATCTATCCGAGTGCCCATCTCACTATGCAATGCTCTCCAAAAGTGCGAGGTGAACTGAGGACCTCGATTTGATATAATGGACACCGGCACACTGTGCAACCGGACTATCTCCCGAACATAAATCTGGGCCAACCTCTCCGTAGAATAAGTAGTAGCCACAGGAATGAAATGCGCCGATTTGGTCAACCTATCCACAATGACCTAAATCGCGTCAACCTTCCGAAAAGTCCGAGACAACCCAACCACAAAGTCCATGGTGATGCGCTCCCACTTCCACTCAGGAATGGGAATTTGCTGAAACAAGCCTCCTGGCCTCTGGTGCTCGTACTTGACCTGCTGACAATTGAGACACCTAGTGTCACGACCCAAAATCCCACCTTCGGGCCATGACTGCGTCTAACGTTGAACCCGCTAGACAAGCCAACGTTCGAAGTAAATAAAAACTCATTTACAACAAATACGAACAAGATACCTAAGGCTTCGATGGCCCACTATACGAAAACTTAACAAAATAACCAAAATATAACATAGTAGTTTCGAGATACAATCCGTATACAAAATCCCAGAACTGGTGACACATACTCACGAACTATCTAGGAGATTACTACAAACAAAAGGTCTGAAATGAATACATAATACTGTCTTTGAAATACAAAGTAAGACAGAGCTGAAAGTGGAAAGTAGAAGGTGACGTCAAGGCCCACGAACGTCTGCGGGTCTACCTCGATGTCTCCCGTATGAACTGATGAGATGCTCCGACCGTCAGTGGCCACCGGGTCCGGCTGCGTAGTCTGCACAACATAAAGAAGTGCAGGTGTAGCATCAGTACAACCGACCCCATGTACTGAGTAAGTGTCGAGCCTAACCTCGGCGAAGTAGTGACGAGGCTAGGACCAACACAACATATGTACCTGTGCAATTTTATATAATAGCAGGAAAAATGGCAACAGAAATAAGCAAGTAAGACAGATACGTGGAGAACATGCTGGGGAAGTAGGGATAACAATTATGCGGGCACTACAGAACAGAGTAACAAATGAAACGTAAAGACAAGGCAGAAATTTAACTTCTCAACAGATAATGAACAGAGAAAGGCACGTTATGTCCTCTCGTGCATAGCCTCACAGTCACTCGGCACGGAATGTCCCCTCGTGCATATATAATAACACTCGACACGGAAAGTCCCCTCGTGCATAACCTCACAATCACTCGGCACGGAATGTCCCCTCGTGCATATATAATAACACAAAGCAACAACATAAAGTGAAAGTCAATACTAAGAAGTCCCAAGTGCATAGAAATACATCAATACAATTCGATTGCCCCGTCAAGGAGAAATCATCGATTACAACATCAACAAATGCCCGACAAGGGTCTCAGCTATAACCAACCTCGCGTCTGAATTACAAATTCAACAGTGTAAACCTCAACTGAAATAAAACACTCAATAACTCTCCACATAATGAAACAACATCAAGGTATCACTTTTAATTCACCAATTACTCACAGGGCGGAGAAAATTAAGAACATAGTAAATTTCATCACAAATGACTCACCGGGATGCTTGACCGCAACGCATAGGCACTCGTCACCACGCCTATACGTTGGACATGAGTTTCACATAACAAGTAAGACTCTATACCTAATCCCTCAAGCTGAGGTTAAGCCAAACACTTACCTCGGCTCCAAGAAAATGCAGGTCAAGCCTCGATCACAGCCTTTCCTCTCGAATTCAACTCCGAATCGGGAATATCTAGACATAATGGATTTATAATCATTAATAAGTACTCCATAAACCAATTCCCAAGCCAAATTATACATTTCCTACCATTCCTCCGACAATACTAAAATTCGACCCCGGGCCCACACGTTCGGATTTTCGAAAATTCATGAAGGAATCAATTACCCGGAGTCTAAGGATCGAAGTTATGTAATTTATGCAAGAATTCATGGCCTTTCATGGAAAAATCCCAAAATCCCCAAGAACCCTAAAATTTACTACCTAATTCTATGATTTTTAGATGACTTATTAGTGAATTTAACTAGGAATTAGTGTTTGAAACTAATAAAACTATGAAATTTACTTACCTCAATTTTAATGGAGGAAGGGTCTTTGAGAAGCTCTCAAAAATCTTGAGGAGGAAGATGAAAATGGTGGAATCAGGCTAATTCCCGTATTTAATAACACTACCCAGTGATTCCTTCACTGCGATCGCGACAAGAGGGTGCGATCGCGAAGGCCAACTGACCAGACCTCTGCGATCACGGTAGAGGTCCTGCGATCGCGAAAAATAACTGGAAAGACCTCTGCGATCGCGGCAGGGGTCCTGCGATCGCGAAGAACCAACTCACCCGGCCCAGACGCGACATCAATGCGATCGCAAGAAACGGGCTGCGATCGCGAAGGTGTGGAATCCAGACCTCTGCGATCGCGAAGAGGAGGCTGCTATCACAGTGAACAATCACAAGCCCATCAAAATCCTTCTCCGCGATCGCAACCCACCCTCTGCGATCGCAGAGAAGGAAACCAGATAGCAGATTTTTTGGGTTTTTTTCAACTTAGCTCCCGTGGGTCAAAAACACACCCAAGCCCCTCAGGACCCCATCCAAAAGCACCAGCAAGTCTGTATTCATGATACAGACTCGCTCGAACTTTCGGAACATGAAAAACAACAACGAAACTCGAAATCAAACCCCAAAACCAAATTAATCAAACTTAAGAACTTTGAAATTCTAGAATTCCCTTCAACGCGCCGAACCGGCCTAAACCACTCGGAATGACTTCAAATTTTGCAGATAAGTTATAAATGACACCACAGAACTATTCCTGGTCTCGGAGTTTCATTCGAACCTCGGGAACATAAAATCACCTCTCAAGCCAAATTTCAAATTATTTAGAAACCCCACAAGTTCATTAACTCCCTTTTTCTTCATTTGGATCCGAAACCAATCAAATCAAGCCCGTTTTACACCAAACTCCACAGATAGGACAAATAACATATAATAAACCTGTTCCAAGCTCCGGAACCGCAATACAGGCCCGATATTACAGCTTTCACATAATTACTCATTTTCACAATCCTTTATTATTTCCTGAAAACAATTTTCTTTAAAAATTCATTTCTCGGGCTTGGGACCTCGGAATTCGATTCCGGGCATACGCCCAAGTCCCATATTTTCCTACAGACACTTTGGGACCGTCACATCATGGGTCCGGGTCCGTTTACCAAGAATGTTGACCAAAGTCAACTTTATTCAATTATTCAACTCAAAAATCCCATTTTTAACAACTTTTCACATGGCAGCTTCCCGGCTACCTGCCCGAGCTGCGCACGCATATCGAGGTGAGATTAACGGAGGCTTTCGAGGCCTCGGAACACAGATTTAGCTGGAATTACCTAGGATGGCCTTTTGGGTCATCACACCTAGCCACAAACTGCACTATATCTTTCTTCATCCGCCTCCACCAGTAGTGCTGCTTCAAATCACGGTACATTTTCGTCGTACCCGGATAAACAGAATACCGAGAACCATGGGACTCTTCCAAAATTCTCTTCCTCAAGCCATCAATATTAGGAACACATAAACGGCTCTGGAGTCTCAAGACACCATCCTCGCCCAAAGTAACCTCTTTGGCCCTGCCATGGACCACTGCATCCCGAAGCTCTGCAAGGCATGGATCATCAAACTGTCGAGCCTTAATCTCCCCCAACAATGAAGACTGAGCAACTACATGAGCCAAAACTCGACGAGGCTCTGAATGGTCCAATCTCACTAGGCGATTGGCTAAGGACTGAATGTCCAAGGCTAAAGGTCTCTCCTCAGCTGCAATGTAGGCCAAGCTACCCATACTCGCTGCCCTCCTGCTCAAAGCATCTGCTACTACATTCGCCTTGCCCGGATGATATAAAATAGTGAGATCATAATCTTTTAACAATTCAAGCCATCTCCGCTGTCTCAAGTTAAGGTCCCTCTGCTTAAGCAAGTACTGCAGGCTGCGGTGGTCAGTATAAACCTCACAAGATACACCATATAGATAATGCCGCCATATCTTCAAAGCATGAACAATCGCTGCCAACTCCAAATCGTGCACAGGGTAATTCTTTTCATGAACCTTCAGTTGTTGGGAAGCATAAGCAATAACCTTCCCATCCTGCATCAGCACACACCCCAACCCGACGCGTGAAGCGTCGCAATACACGGTATACATCCCAGAACCGGAAGGCAATGACAGAACTGGTGCTGAGGTCAAAGCTGACTTAAGCTTCTGAAAGCTCGCCTCACACTCGTCGGACCACCGAAACGGGACATTCTTCTGAGTCAATCTGGTCAGTGGGGCTGCAATAGAGGAGAACCCCTCCACGAATCGGCGATAATAGCCTGCTAGGCCCAAGAAACTCCTAATCTCTTTAGATGAAGTAGGACGTGGCCAACTCTGAACCACCTCAATCTTCTGAGAATCAACCTTGATACCTTCTCCGGATACCACATGCCCCAAAAATGCCACGGAATCTAACCAGAACTCACACTTGGAGAACTTAGCATACAACTTCTGTTCCCGCAAGGTCTGGAGCACAACTCTCAAGTGCTGCTCATGCTCACCCAGGCTCCGCGAATAAATCAAGATGTCATCAATGAAGACGATGACGAAGGAATCAATATACGGCCTGAATACCATATTCATCAAGTCCATGAAGGCTGCAGGGGCATTAGTCAAACCAAAGGACATCACCAGGAACTCATAATGGCCATATCTGGTACGAAATGCCGTCTTCGGAACATCTGAAGCACGAATCCTTAGCTGATGATAACCCGATCTCAAGTCAACCTTAGAAAACACGCGAGCTCCCTGTAACTGATCAAACAAATCATTGATGCGCGACAGAGGATACTTATTCTTGATGGTTACTTTATTCAGCTGGCAATAGTCAATGCACATCCGCATAGACCCATTCTTCTTTTTCACAAATAAGACTGGAGCACCCCACGACGACACACTCGGCCTGATGAACCCCTTGGACAACAAATCTTCAAGCTTCTCCTTCAACTCCTTCAGCTCCTTAGGAGCCATACGATAAGGGGGAATGGAGCTAGGCTGAGTATCTAGGGCCAAATCAATACAGAAGTCGATATCTCGATCTGGAGGCATGCCTGGAAGATCCGAAAGAAACACTTCCGGGAACTCTCGAACAACAGGCACTGAATCAATGGTAGGAGACTCGGCGGTGGTGTCCCGCACATAAGTAAGGTAGGCCAAACAACCCTTCTCGACCATATGCCAAGCCTTTATGAAGGAAATAACCCGGCTGGAGGCACTAACTGAAGAACCTCTCCATTCTAGTCTAGGCGACTCAAGCATGGCTAAAGTGACTGTCTTGGCATGGAAATCTAACACAGCATAATAAGGAGATAGCCAATCCATGCCTAGGATAACCTCAAAATCAATCATATCCAGCAATAAAAGATCTGCTCTGGTATCGAGACCGCAGAAAGTGACCACACAAGACCGGTAGACCCGGTCTACTACCATAGAATCACCCACAGGAGTGGACACAAATATAGGAGAACCCAAGGACTCACGAGGGATATCCAGAAAATGAGCAAATAGTACGAAAACATATGAATACGTGGATCCTAGATCAAATAGTACCAAAGCCTCCCTACCACATACTGAGATAATACCTATGATCACGGTGTCTGAGGCCACCGCATTTGATCTGGCTGGAATGGCATAAAATATGGCTGAGGCTCCTGCAGACTGAACTCCCCTAGAGTGAACAGGAACTAACTGACCTCCTCCTGACTGGCCTCGCCCTCTAGGACGACCCCTGACGACCTGTCCTCCACCTCGAGGCGGCCGGACTACTGGTGCTGAACTCCTAGACTGATAACTATGCTGAACTGCCTTGCCCCGATACCTGAGATAGAACCTCCACGTATGACCCGGATCCCCACACTCAAAACAACCTCCTGGTGCTACAGCCCACTGCCCGAAAGAGAAAGAACCCTGAATAGCTGGAGGGCGGTGTAAACCCTCTGGTAAGGCACTGAAATAGGAACTAGAGGATCTCTGATGACTGGAATAACTGCTGGGTGGACCCTGGGTGGCTGGGGGACGATAGGAACGCTCTGGCATAGCGCCGAACTGAGGCCTCGCTGAAATACCCCTAGGAGGTAGTAGAGGTGCTGAAAATGAAAGCCTACTGAACTGGCCGCTTCCGAACTGACCTCTACCCTTAGCTGGAGCACCCCTGAAGTCACCTGTGAACCTGGACCTCTTGTCTTGCTGACCTGGATGACCCTGCTCCCTGCTCCTCATACGGTAACCCTCAATTTGTCGAGCTATCTCGATTACAAGCTGGTATGGGGTACCCATCTCTACCTCCCTGGCCATAGAGGCCCTAATATCTGGATGCAAGCCTGCCACAAACCGCCGCACCCTCTCGGCATCAGTATGCAATATCATAAGGGCATGGCGAGATAACTCGGAAAATCTAGCCTCATAATAAGTCACTGACATCTGCCCCTGCTCTAGTCGCTCAAACTGACCCCGTAGCTCCTCCCTCTCAGAAGGTGGAATGTATCTGTCTAGAAATAACTGAGCGAACTGATCCCAAGTGACAGGAGGAGAATCTGCTGGCCTGCTAAGAATATATGACTGCCACCACCTGCGAACTCTGCCCTCTAACTGAAATGTGGTGAAATCCACTCCATGGGATTCCGAAATCCTCATGTTGTGCAGTCTGTCCCTGCACATGTCAATAAAATCCTAAGCATCCTCTCCCCGCTCACCCCCGAAGACTGGAGGATGAAGTCGGGTCCATCTATCCAACATCTTCTGGGCTCTGGGGCTGCTACTACGAGCTGAACCCCTCCCACGAGTGGTGTGCCCGAGGTATGACGTGCTGCTGCTGCCTGACCTATGGCCTGAGCGGTAGGAGTCTGCACTCCCCCTCCCGCCTGCGAAGTAGCAGGGTTGGCTGGAAATAAACCAGCCTGAGACATAGTGTCCATGAATCTCAGCATACGGCCCATGACCTCCTGGAAGCCTAGCCCCGTCATGAAATCCACTGGAGCAGGTGCTACAGGAGGCACCTCATCCTGCTCCTCTATAATAGCGTCCTCTGATGGTGCCAGTGGCGTAGCTCTGGGACGCCCTCGTCCCTTGCCTCGAGCAGGTGCTCTGCCTCTGCCTCTACCCTGACCTTGGGCAGCCGGGGCAGCGGCCTCTCCCGGACCAGGAACATTAGATGCACGCGTCCTCACCATCTGTGAGAGAATAGAAGAATAAGTTTGAGTACATCATAGATTGCATGACAGGATATGAATAAAGGGAGGTTTCCTAACACCCCATAGCCTCCTGAAGATAAGTACAGAAGTCTCTGTATCGATCCGCAAGACTCTACTGGGCCTGCCCGTGACTTCTGAGACTTACGTGAACCTAGTGCTCTGATACCACGTTATCACGACCTAGAATCCTAATCCGAGTCGTGATGGTGCCCAACGACGGGGTTAGGCAAGCCAACGCAAACTACACCAAGTGCTACCCTTCCCATCTAATTAAACAAGTCAGAGATTACTAGTTATAACAACTAACATGATACTAGCCTTGAGCGAGAGTAAGTCATAGTAGATACAAAGCCGAGATATAACATACACATAGATATACATCCCAAATACCCAAAAATATAAATACACTACCCATGTGTGCCAGGAACTAGTGTCATGAGTGTCATGGGAAACTACTGAATATACAATGACTACAATATATACAGAGTCTCCATCTGAAAGAAATGGACAGAGGAATACAAAAAAAGAGCTCCAGGGTGCTGCTAGAAAGTCGCCGGGAAAGCAGCTCACCGTGAAGTATGACCACGCTATCAATATCCAACATCGGCCTGATAGTCAGACATGCCAGCCTCCGGACCTGTACCGTCAAGTACATAAAATAAAAGAAAGTGCAGCATGAGTACATATTAAATAAATATGTACCCAGTGAGTATCCCGCCTAAACTCGAAGAAGTACTGACGAAAGGTCGACTCGATACTCACTAAGGTCCAACAGTAATAACATATGATGAAATATGATGAAATACAGTAGGCATGTCAGGGAAATAAGCAACAAGCACATATACTAAAAAGCAGAAAAATCAAAACAGCTACTGAACTTAAACAATAAAGCACTTTCAAGAGTAAGACCACCTAATGAAACAAAAATCCCAAATTCTAACATCCGCCGTGGCGTACGGCCCGCTCCCATATATTTCACAATTGTTTCTCAATTCTGCCATGGCGTACGGCCCGCTCCTATATATTTCACAATTTCTTTTCATTTCCGGCGTGGCGTACGACCCGCTCCCATATATTTCACAATTTCTTTTCAATTACGCCGTGGCATACGGCCCGCTCCCATATATTTCATAATTTCTTTTCAATTACGCCGTGGCGTACGGCCCGCTCCAATATATTTCACAATTTCTTTTCAATTTCGCCGTGGCGTACGGCCCGCTCCCATATATTTCACAATTTCTTTTCAATAAAGCCTTAGAAGAATAATGCGATGCAAAACATAATTTCGTAGTACATATGGCATTACAATAAATCATATGAAGCATTACAAAGAAAACATATCAGGCATTACAAGAAAAACATATTTAAGGCATTACAGGAAAAACATACAAGGCATGATGTGGGCCTAACTACCCCGACATAACAATAATAGCCGTACGTACGGACTCTCGTCACTTGGCGCGTACGTATCCCCCAAAAAAGTTACACATAGCATATACATCACCTATGGGGACAATTCTCTCTTACAAGGTTAGAAAGGAGACTCACCTCGTGTCAAATCTACCCTTCGGACCACAATTGCGCCCGAAACTCCGAATTCTATACCCGAGGACTCGCAACTAGTCAAAAGATATACAATAACATCAATGCATGTACAATGTGATAACTTATCTTAGTTATTCAATAAAATCGCCATTCTTGAAGAAATTCCCAATTTCCAACCCCGGCCTCTCATGGTCAAATTCCGAAAATTCTCGAAGGGATCACTCACCTATAGCCTAAGGATCATTAAGGTGTGATTTCTACTTGATTTCATGGCCTAAAATGGAAAATTACAAAATCCTCAAGAACCCTATAATTACTACCTAATTCTATGATTTTAGATAATTTAGTAGTGAATTTAACTAGGGATTAGTGTTTGAAACTAGTAAAACTATGGAATTTACTTACCTCAATAACAGTGGTGGAAGGTCCCTTGAAAAGCTCTCTAAAATCTTGAAGAGGAAGATGAAAATGGAGGATCAAGGCTAAGTTTCGTATTTTATAACAGTGCCCAGTGATTCCTTCACTACGATCGCGACAAGGGGCCTGGAATCGCGAAGACCAACTGGCCAGGCCTCTACGATCGCGGCAGAGGTCCTCCGATCGCGAAGAACAAACTCACCCGGCCCAGACGCGACTCTATGCGATCACAAGAAACGGGTTGGGATCGCGAAGGTGTGGAACCCAGATCTGATGGTAACACTAACACCGGTGCTATAGTCAAGGCTAATCCTAAGTTTCTAAAAGTTCAACCCACACTCGCCTGACCATTCGTTGTTGGACTCCCATAGACCTAGATAATGTTTTACGCAGTTTGGGTTATTGTGGATAGACTGACTAAATCAGCACATTTCATTCCTGTATCAAGTACTTATACTTCAGAGCATTTGGCTGAGTTATATATTTGGGAGATAGTTCGCCTTCAGGGTGTGCCCGTGTCTATCATTTCTGATCGGGGTACGCATTTTACTTTGCACTTTTGGAGAGCAGTTCAGTGTGAGTTGGGTACCCGAGTAGAGTTGAGTAGAGCATTTCACCCTCAAACTGACGGGCAGTCCGAGCATACTATTCAGATATTGAAGGATATGCTCGCGCTTGTGTTATTGACTTTGGAGGTTCATGGGATCATTCTTGCCATTAGCGGAGTTTACTTATAATAATAGATATCAGTCGAGCAATCAGATGGCTCCTTAGGAGGCATTATATGGTATACGGTGCAGATCGCCAGTTGGATGATTTGAGGCGGGAGAGGCTCGGTTGTTGGGTACAAACTTAGTTTAGGAGGCCTTGGATAAGGTCAAGATTATTCAGGAGAGACTTCATGCTGCTCAATCTAGGCAAAAAAGTTATGTCGATCGTAAGGTTTGTGATGTGGCATTCATGGTAGGAGAGAGAGTATTTCTTCGTGTGTCGCCCATGAAGGGAGTTATGAGATTTGAGAAGAAGGGTAAGTTGAACCCTAGGTATATCAGGCCGTTTGAGATTCTTGATAGAGTGGGGGAGGTAGATCATAGACTTGCATTGCCTCCAGGGTTATCCTCAGTTCATCCGGTGTTCCATGCGTCTATACTCTGGAAATATCATGGTGACCCGTCCCACGTGTTAGATTTCAGCTCTGTCCAATTTGACAAAGACTTGACTTATGAGGAGGAGCCGGTAGCTATTTTAAAGGCAGGTTCGCCAATTGAGATCTAAAAGTTTTCCTTCAGTTCGAGTGCAGTGGAGAGGCCAGCCCGTTGAGGTTGCTACTTAGGAGTTTGAGTCAGACATGCAGAGTACATACCCACACTTGTTCGCCACTTCAGGTAATTTTCTATGTCCGTTCGAGGACGAACGTGTGTTTTAGAGGTGGAAATTATGATGACCCAAGGGATCATTTTATAAAATTAGACTATGTTTCATGCTTAATAGCCATAAAAGACTAAAAATAAAATATCTCGATTTGTGTGCGCAGTCCGGGCGCGAAACCGGAAAGCTTTTATGTGAAAATATGAGAAATAGTGATTTTTAGAATTTAAATTTGATAAAAGTTGACTTTGGTCAACATTTTGAGTAAACAGACACGTATCCGTGTTCCGACAATCCCGAGAGGTCCACAGTAAATTATGGGACTCGGGCGTATGCCCGAAAATGAATTCCGAGGTCCCAAGTCTTAGAAATCAATTTTTGAAAGAAACTGTTTTGCTGAAATATTAATGAAATAAAGAAAAGAATTAATGTTTGAAACTATTGGTATCGGGCCTGTATTTTTGTTCCGGAGCTCGGTACATATTTGTTATAGTATTTAAAGGTTTACTGTGAAATTTGGTAAAAACGGAGTTCGTTTGACGTGATTCGGACATTCGGTTGAAAAGTTATGAACTTTAAGTATTCTTGATGAAAATGATGAGTTTTGAAGTTTAATTCATAGTTTTACATGTTATTTTCATGATTTGATCGCACGAGAAAGTCCATATGATGCTTTTAGACTAGCGTGCATGTTTGGTTTAGATCCCCGATGGCTTGGGTGAGTTTCAAATAGGTTTGGGTTGTGTTGCACTCGTTCTTTCTTATTCGTCGACGTCGTTTCTTCAAGCATAAATGATATCATATTGAGCAAATGAGCTCCGACTTCTATTTTGAATGAAGTATTAGATCCGTATTGTAATTACGGACCCATAGCAAAAAGAATCATCGAATTTGGACATCGTATGAGGATTTTATGGTTATTTTACTAAGGTTGCCAGATTTTTCAGATTAATTACGAAATTGCCCTGACGCCGTATTAAAAATCGGCACTATTTCCAAATATTAAAACCTACATATCTCCTTCATTATAAGGTCTAACCTAAATTGATTATAATTTCACAAGGAATCCATTGGAGACATAAAAACCGAGTTTCGAGATCGTTTGGCACAAGAAACGAGGCAGAATAGCTGGCAAAAGATTTATTAAAAACGGGCAGACCTTCTTCTTCACCTTATTTTCGAGCTTTACAGCCCTAGGAATGAATTTCTTCACCAAATATCATCCCCAAGTCATAGGTAATCAATTCTAAACTTTACTCTTTCAATTACCCATTATTTTTCATCACTGTTAAATCAAAAACTAAGAATTTTCATGGTAAAAAATTGAGGGTTTGGGTAGAATTAGGGAATTTTGTAAAAATCGAATTTTTACCTCAAATTGAGGTCGGATTTCGAACGAATTGTATATTTGGGTTCATGGGTGAATGGGTAAACGTAATTTGGTCTGAACCCCGAGTTTAGACCAAGCAGGCCCAGGGTCGAGTTTTCACTTTTTTTTTAGAAAACTTAGGAAAAATTATATTTTTCAATAAAGCTAGTTCCTTTAGCATAGATTGATGATATTGAGTTAATTATGATTAGATTCGAGCAAGTTAGAGGTGAATTCAAAAGGAAAAACAATAATTGAGCAGTGAGTGGCCTGCGGATTTGAGGTAAGTGTTTGGTCTAACTTTGGCTTGAGGGAATAGAACTCCCCACTTGTTTATTATGTAAAATGCATGGGCGTGGTTTATAGGTGTGGTGACGAGTACCTATGCACCACCCAAATTGGTTGTTAAACATGCTCCCCTTCCTGTTCCCCACTTATTCAATCATTATCTTAATTGTTATATGTTCATTATTGCTTCTATGACTATTTGGCCTTGTTGATCCGTTGTTAGATATTGTTGTGATTATTTGGAAAGAGTATTGGTTGTTT